>JAGDQP010019281.1:15991-35101 GCA_022664845.1 Lepisma saccharinum
ATTATTATTATTATTATTATTATTATTATTATTATTATTATTATTATATTCTTTATATTAGAATAGTTCAAAACGAGTATTCTTTTATTTCTATCCCAATCTATAAATTAATGACCGCCATTTTTGCAGTAGTTTACAAAAAATGTGATTTCTCCCTACTGGTTTATCATAGGACATTCAAACAGAAACCATTTTTCCGTTTATATCTGCTTGATAATTTTAGTTCTGTGCATGATAAGCCTAAAATGTAACTGAAGTGATCAAAATAATATGCAAATATGATTGTCAAAACAGAATAAATCCCTGTTTTAGGGGGCTTTTTCGTACAAAGTGGATTGAATATCATCGTTGATCTTTTGTACACTATTACATATATAATTCTATTGAATGTATACAAAATATGAAGGCTGATATGTGGTTCCTTAATTTTTCATTAATGTTTGAAAATCCAAAAATTCATATTCTATATGTATTGGAGGCCCGATATCTCCGGTGGGATAAAATATACAAATCTATATTTTTCACATGTTACACAGTTATATAAGGAGAACATATGGTAGAAATGTCAACTTTGATTTTTGAGTTTGAACGGATTATTCATTTGTAAATTACACACACACACACACACACACACATATATATATATATATATATATACTCGTACGCGCTTTGGTAAACATATTATCAAAGCACGCACGAACATAATTAATCCTCAATTTGCAAATTTTTAATTCCGTCGAGACACAAAAATGGTTTGTGTTTGAATGTCCTATGATAAACCAGTACGGAGATATTAATTTTTTTGTGTAAACTACTGCAAAAATGGCGGTCATTAATTAATAGATTGGGATAGAAATAAAAGAATACCCGTTTTGAACTATTCTAATATAATAAACATATGTATTATTATTATTATTTAAAGAGCTCAATTAACCAAGCTGGAAGATTTCAGAAGGACTGACCTGTAATTTGTACAAGATCGAGAAAATCTCTCTGTCTTATCCCTAGTTTGCAACATTCTGGTGTGTTTTAAGTATGCTGTTTATCATACTAGACGATGTAAATTATCCAATAGCACGACGAACTGCAATTTGACAAATTTAAACTTTATACCTAGTTGACAATACTGATAAACCGGTACGTCCTAACCTCACGATTAATACCAAGAAAATATTGTAATTGAAAATATACAGAACGGTTATTCTGCCGGTAATAATTTACAGTTGCGAAAGTTGGAGTACGACCCTAGCAGATGAACATAAATTACGAGTGTTTGAAAATAAGGTCTTGAGAAAGATGTATACGGCCCGAAACGGGACGAGATAACTAGGGAATGGAGGAGACTGGATAATGAAGAACTCCACGGACTTTATGACTCACCCGATGTTGTAAGAATAATGAAATCGCGACGACTAAAGTGGGCAGGCCATGTAGCTAGGATGGGAGAGAAACGAAGATTATATTCTATCGTGGTTGGTAAGCCGGAGGGAAAGAGACCGTTAGGAAGACAGAGATGACGTTGGGAGGATAATATTAGAAGGGATATTCGAGAAGTAGGTGTTTGTGAGGAAAACTGGCTTGATCTTGTTCAGGATAGCATCCTACGGAGAGCGTTTGTTGCTGCGACGATGAACTTGCGAGTTCCGTAAGCCATAGAGTAAGTAAGTTAGTAAATAGAGAATTAAAGCCGTAATATATCTACATTTCAAGTTTCAGAACGAAAGTGGTCTAAATGCGCTACTAACTGCTAAGTTTACCCAATAGAAACATAAACATGTCTATTTGGGAAATCCTTGGCAATTATGTATGTACTTTGAACCACCCTAAAATAAGGGAAGTTATCAGTTGAATGCAAAAACAATAATAACAATTTAGGGAGTTGGCAGTTCTGTTTCGTGTAGTTGCCTGGTTACGGTTACATGTTCCGAATTTTCTTTCTTTTCTCTTTTTTTCTCCTCCCTGCTTGCTGCGCAGATTGAACATGTATTCTGGAGAGTTCTTTCCTGTCGTATTATTTTCTCATCTTTCCAAACAACAGATGGCGCTGCCAATCATCGATAGAGTATCGTCCATACTTCTCGGAAAAAGAGACATTTGATCACGTTTCCAAATGTTTCAGCTTACAATCATTTTCTTCACAGATACCAATACATGTATTCAAAAGAAGGGGGAATAGTATTTGATGTTCCGAAGTGACGTTACAATAGTAATCATTTTTACTTTAATTAAGAAAAAAAGAAGCTATAAAAATCCAATTAATCAGAAACACTGGAAAGCCTATTGGCTTGTTTGTACCATTAGGAAGATTTTGATTGTGTAATCGATAACTATTAAATGTTGTTTCCACAGAGATTAAAGCTTAAATGGTCGTTGGTTCTTTATGTAGTTCTGTTTACAATGAAACATCCGTAGCTCCATCTACCGAGGAATGTTTAGCTGCCGCGAGACCACCCGATTCCATACACAAACATTCACATAGTACAGGAAATCTTATCGTGGACGTTGAACTTGAGGTCATTTCAATAAATCAAGTCTTGTGTGTCCGCAAAACAGTACGGAAAGGAGTGTAAGTCACTGTTAAAAAGACTCAAGTGTGTTTTGCAGATATTTTGGAAATAGTGTACTCATTTTAAGCCCAAACCTTGTGATTAGTTAAACAAAAATCGTAAAAGTGTGAAACTTGGTGTATATATAGTATTGGGCCACCTAAGTAACATACTAAAATACCCAAAAATTCAAACTTGTGCTACGCTCGTCATCTTACAAAATGGCGGCTAAAATTAAGTTTTCTTTTATTTTTTTTTCAATTTCCGTGGAAACTAAGCATCACATCGAAAAAAGTTTCAAATGAAATTTGTTCAGCATGAAATTATGAATCTTTTTGGTTATTACCCTTTTTTACATGGCCAGAAAATGACATCGAACGAAAAGCACTTTTTTCAGAAGCCAAATTTTTTAGACCAGTTTTAAAAATTCTTAAAAGCGTGGGCTTTGGTATATAAAAAATACTTGGCCACCGAAGTAATATATGAAAAGATCCCAAAGGTCAAACTTGTGCTATGGCCGCTATCTTGGAAAATAGGGACCAACATTCAGTGTTTTATTAAATTTTCACGTAAACTAAGCTTCAAATCGAAAAAAAAAGTTTTAAATAAAGTTTGTTCATCATAAAAATTATGATTTTTTTTTATTACTTTTTTCTCATTTGACCAATCCCATTTCCGCACACTAATGCTCTGTTCAACCTTCCAACTGCAACATTTTCTGCTCAGAAAAGAGGGTACTTTTGTGTTAGACAGTGAAAAGGTATTAAGAAATTAAATATCCCCAGAGGATAGCATGACTTCAAAAGCAGGAAAAAACATAAGTGTAAGATATTTGAGCTGTCTGCAAAGAAGCAGAAGAAACTAGTAGGACAGCCAAACTGTGGTTACGATTATATGAAAATGGTTATCCTCATTATGAAGTTTATTAGAGCTGAAAGGGAAGGAGACTTTGAACTCCATCTGAATACAGTAATCAGTATGTTATTACCTTTCATCATGCTGCAGGCCATAACTTGTATGCAAAAAGTTCTCATCTCTATGTCCAAAATATTTTATAGATAAAAATATATTAAACTGAGTATATGGGCAGTTATATACGTACTGTAATATTTTCAGCTTTCAGTAACATTTAATAATTATCCTAACCTTTCAAAATTTTTCAAACAGAAGTGAGAGTTACTTCCAATTTTATGATATTTAATTCTTAGTGCCTACATTTTGTGTAGGGATGTTATTATTTATGTTATTTCTTCACAGAAAAAATGTGTAACCACTTTAGAAAAAATCTTTTGCAAACAGTTGGCATTAAATTCTAACTTCATATTTGAAAAATTCGAAGTGAAAATATAATTTTTATAACTATCACTTTAGTTTTTGTGCCATTTTGTGGATTCTGGATCAATTAAATATGGCCTAAACAACACAAATGTTTAATTTCTTGCTGAACAAACGAATTTAGATCACTTTTTTTAAAAGTGCTAGATAGTTTATGTGAAAACTGGAAATATGTGAATATTGACCGCCATTTTCCAAGATGGCGGCCGTAGTACAAGTTCGATTTTTGAAAACTTTTAGTATGTTACAAGGTAGTCAAATACTATATGTATCCCAAGTTTCATGGTTTTAAGATTTTTTTAACCTAATCTTCGAAAAATGATTTCACTAAAAGATCTTCTGGTTTATTTTCATGTTTATCCGTGAGTAGCAGATGCAGAGGATCATAGCATAACAGAAGGAACTTAATAAAGACATTTCCTGTTCTCCTTTCAGACAGTCACAGAAAATATTTTAATTCTTGTGTTTTTAACATTGATTCAGAAACACCATTAACATAATTGTAAAGTTGTAATATCCGGTGTAGTAAAAAGTAATCCATTATTTTTGCATGACATTGAAGGCTTGACTTACCATAGTTAGAATGATCCGATTTAGGTCACATATGCGCCGTTGTGTTCGATAACGTGTTGCCATTTGGAAGGTAATATCATGATGCCTCTCTCATAGAAGTCCTTGTCCCTACTGGCAATAAGTTGAGACAGTCGATTTTCAAAGCCTCTCTTGACGCGAATTTTTCACCAGCAAACGTGTTCGCCATGGACAGGAACAGATGGTAATCACTCGGTGCCAGGTCCGGACTATAAGGTGGATGCATAAGAACCTCCCAACCAAGCTCCCGGAGCTTCTGGCGAGTCACTATCGATGTGTGTGGCCTGGCGTTGTCCTGGTGGAACACAATGCCTCTCCTATTGGCCAAAGCTGGGCGCTTCTGGGCGATTGCTGCCTTCAGACGGTCCAATTGTTGACAGTATAGTTCCGAGTTAAGGGTTTGGCCGTAGGGGAGCAGCTCATAGTAGATAATTCCCTGCCAATCCCACCAAACACACAGCAAAACCTTCCTGGCCGTCAATCCTGGCTTGGGCACCGTTTGCGCCGGCGCACCGCGCTTCGACCACGACCGTTTTCGCGTGACGTTGTCGTAAGTGATCCACTTTTCATCACCAGTCACCAACCGCTTCAGAAATGGGTGGCTTTTGTTGCGATTCAGTAGCGATTCGCAGATGGAAATTCGGTCCATGAGGTTTTTTTGCGTTAACTCGTGTGGCACCCATACATCAAGCTTCTTTGTGTATCCAGCCTTATGCAAATGGTTCCACACGGTTTTTTGTGCAATGTTTAGCTCTTGGGCAATCGAAACAGTGCTTACATGACGGTCGGACGCGACAATGTCCATGATTTTATCAACATGTTCGACACGTGGCCTTCCAGTGCGTGGTACATCTTTGACGTCAAAATTACCGGAACGGAATCGACGAAACCAAAATTGCGCGTGATTGGCTGTTACAGTATCAGGACCATAAACACTATTCACATTTGCAGCCGCCTGGCTTGCGTTTTCGCCTTTATCGAAGAAAAACTGTAAAATATAGCGTATTTTCTCTTTGCTAGTGTCCATTTTGACGCGCGCTCACACAACACTGAGTCAACTCATCACAACTATCTGAACAGTGTTTGTAGTACGCAATCTCATCGTTTGAACGCCATCTCGTTGAACCCGATCGGACTTATACAACGCGAGCTACAGATGACTGAAGCCATCTATTGGCAAAATAATGGATTACTTTTTACTACACCAAATATAATAAATAAGACGATTAATTTGATTATATATCTTCACTTTTCAAATACCCTTTTGTAATTTACATGTACGAACCATATTGAAAAATAAACAAACGTATTTTCAAACTTTTAAAGGATTATCTACTTATTAGATTTTTTGTTTATCAAGGATGAAATTAAGAACAAATTATGTAGTCTTGTCTTAAGTAGATACTTTTGCAATTAAATTTTTTGTGCACTAACAATTACTTACACAGACGATTTGGCTTGGTTTCCAGATGAAGGGATAGCTCTGGGAATATCAAAATTTCCAGCTGTTACGTCAGTTCATACGGTGTCCAGGTATGAGAATTAACCTAGTGAACGAAATTTGAGCTCCTTACTTTACTTGTAAAAGAAGTTCACTTTATTTACAGTACAGCTATGTCCTAAGCCTATCACGTGGTGAGAGATGACGTCCCTATGCAAGCAGTCTTTCGAAAGCAGGAACGCGGAAAGTAGTTGCCTAGGACCATACCGACATTCACCTAGTGAATGTGAGGGGAAACTTCAGATATCCTCACTTACGAGGGAGCATTCCCAACTGTTCAGCCGATATTTACATGAAATATTTTCTCTCTCACTAGGTTTTAACCTGCAATGCACGTAAATAACATCCATAGACCCAACATTTTTTTTAAAATTTTGAATAGGAATTTTTTCAAATATCGATTTGTGCCAATTTGTTTGTACATTGCAAAAATAGATATGAAAACACTTGTCGTGATAAAACAGCTGCGGGAAAATGACCCAACTTTTGGGTAATGACAGTAGGCAAAGGACTACATCTGGTGGTGGTATGAGAATCATGGTCGCCAACTTGGATTCGGCTCGAGAATTTTGAATAGGAAGAGGGTCATGTGACATATCATTTTAGGCTAGCTTGTTTCCAGAAAATATAATATGAAGACATTTTACACCGACGCTTATTGGTTAGAAAGGTAGAAATTCTAGAAGTTACAATTTGGAGTCAATTTGTTGGCACCAGTGCTTTTTAAAATCCCCAGTAACGAATCCAGCATACCTCACGACCGTTGAACTTGGTGTTACCCAGTGCACATGATGATTTTAAGAACGACTAGTTTAGTGTGCCCACCAAAATTGTAACTTCTAGAATTTCTTTCTCCTAAACAAATAAGCGTAGGTGTACAATGACTTCATATTTGGATTTCTGAGAACAAGCTAGCCTAAAATGATATGTCACATGACCCTCTTCCTATTTAAAATTCTCGAGCCGAATCCAAAATGGGTCTTTCAAAATGGCGACCTTGATTCTCAGATCACCACCAGATGTAGAGCCCTTCACCTATTGTCATTATCCAAAGTTTGGATCATATTCCCCCAGCGGTTTTATCACGACAAGTGTCCTCATACCTATTCCTTGCAATGTACAAATAGGCACACATCGATATTTCAAAAAAATTCCTATTCAAAATTTTCAAAGATGTTGGGTCTATGAATGTCATTTTCGTGCATTACAGGTTAAAACCTAGTGAGAAAAAAAAATATTTAATGTAAATATCGGCTGATCAATTGGGAATGTCCCCTCCTTAGTGCGTTGGGCAGCAGGCATATCACTGATATTATAATACAAGACTGATTCGGTGTATTACGGATTTCGTGTCCAGTATTGATCCTAACAAGAAGCATCGAGCGACCGTAACTCAATTGGTAGAGCGTTGGTTTCGCATTAGGAAAGTCCAGGGTTCGATCCCAGCAGACACCTACCATGACTTATGCCTTGTTTACATTACTAACATCTTACCTTGGTTAATGTTAACCAAGAACATTTTAGTAATGTAAACGGTAGTTACTGTTAACGCGGGTTTCAAATTTAGATAGCGTCAACTTACGACGGTTATCTTCTTACGTTAGTTATCTAAACGCAAGATGGCCGTTAAGCGCAGCTCACTTCGTGAGTTTGTGTCCTTCTTTATCGAAATATATGGCATCCTAGTGGTGCGTATCACTTTTAAAGTATAAAAGATTGATGGCAGAACTAATCTATAAAATGTTACGCTACAATCAATTCATTTGTGTTCAGTATTTTATAATTTACCCTCTACCGTGTAACCTTAGAGTATGGAAAAAGGAGTTATTTCAACTATGATTTTTACCATCGTAACAATTTTAGTCATCGAAACAAGACATTACGATTTTCTGCAATCACTCCAGCTAAATGCCGTGATCCTGCCTTCAACTTAGGCCCAGGCCGACTCCTTCCAGCATCCTTTCCCTTACCCTATCCTGGCCAAAGTCACAAATACCTAAAAGCAAATTCAATTCCTAACAAATAGCTTGAATAATTGGTCATGTTGTACATTAGAAACCGTGAATTTTCAATAAAGAAATAATTATATATTGTAAATGGTCTATTATTAAACAAAACGCTCACTTTGTCTTTTAAGAATATATCTCTGGGCACTTTTATTGAATAATCCGTTTTATTATTATTATTTTAAAAAGTCATTATTAATTGCTTTTGGTTGGCAAAATTATCGTTAATTGTGGTTTAAAATACCACATGTAGTCGCACATACATATACGAAAAGAAGAGCTGGTGCAATTTTTCCTCTAGAATTTACACGTATGGATTTTATTCTTTTTAGGATGTTTTTGTCTATGTCACCTTCAATTTCTGCTTGTTTAGTGTGATGATAACGAAGCACTACTGGGAGAGGAATGAAAGAAAAAAAAAGCCTAGAGGATAAGGGTAATAGAAGGGATTTAATCTTGTGGAAAATTTCCAACAGACCCCGACCAGTTACGCAGAAGAAAATCCCTTAGAACGGAACAAAATAATTATTAATGACACGATTTTTTTCTTTCTCCTAATATGTTCCTATTCATAACATTGCACTGAACCATTGCACACAAACTCCTCCTTTTTCTGGTTTAAAGAAAACTTAAAAAAAAAAACTTAAAAATAATTTGTCTCTGGTTGGAAGCTTATCATTAATCTCTCATTAATATGTCTTTTTCAGGAATATTTAGAACGGTTCCGGTTTTAAAAGAGAGGACAAATTCCTTTAACTAAAGAGTACTTGTGTTTTTAATTGGATGTTAGGTCGAGAAATACCCCACAAGTAGGAATGTATTTAAACGTTCCCTACTGTTAGAATGCTGTAATGTAAGTATTGTTTAAAATATTTAGAAACTAATTATGAAATATTCAAAATTCTCATTAAATGAGGCTGTGAAACACTTTTTTTTATCTCATGAACGAAGTGGTGTCATCCATTTGATTATTTCAAATCTGAAGTTCTATCTCAGTTGAAAGAACGTTGGCTTCGCATACGAAAGGTTCTGGGTTCAAACCCAGCGATCGATGATATTGAATGCTTTTTTTTCATGTCTTTCCCTCAGTCCCACTAGGTTAAAGTTGAAATCGTACCGTCAAACTAGGTCCTAGTCGTCCTTCTTCCTACATCCTCTCCTGGTTTAAGCCATAAATTCAATACAATTCGATTTGATCACTCCATACCCTACCGAGCTGTGGCAGCCCAAAACTATAAAAATTACTGCTACAGAAATGTAATGTGTTTGCAAAATATTTGGAACTGTTTAAATGCTAAATAAGAAAACGTTTTGAGTCATGGAAATGTGAAATGCGAGTGAAAGAGTGAAATGTACGTGGGACGTTGCTTCCGCGTTGAGAGCGGGCACATGGATTGAATATTAGTCATGATGTGCATCGCGTACAATAAAAAATATCTCACCTGACTTTACCTAACCCGTCTTCGCTCGCTCAACAATATGTCCGTGATTTTTGTAGCAAAATACATGTTATTCATGATTTGAAATGGCGCCATTAGTACTCCTCTGCATGCCGCCATGTTTTTGTGTGTCGATCAACTCAAATGTTTATTTAACGAAATAATAATAATACATGGCTTTTTGTAACACGTTTTGGATTGTTGATTTTAGCTACGTGTTTGTAGAATTACCTATGTGAACTATTTGCAACGGAATAAGTTGTATAAAGGGAACATACGGCAAACCATAGCACAATAGCTGGCTACCACAACATTCATAATTGCTGCAAGTTGAACCATCTAACCTTTGAGTTTAAGACAAACGTAGCAAATACTAAATTAATGTATAAATCCTCTTGGCCACAAATAAATGCCAAATAATTCAGCACTAGCAATTCTGACCAATATATCATATTACTCTAGTCAAACTAAGCCGTGTTAAACAAACACAGCCTAATTGAGCTTGCTACTGAGTGTAGCCGAAAACTTAATAATTTCAACCGTTGATTTGTGTTGACCCTGTTTCAACTGATTCAGTTATTACATATCATTAGTCTCCAAGTGAATCAAATGGGCTCTTTCGCTTACTACACAACCAACTAGTCACCGAGCGGACGTAACTCACTTGGCAGCACGACGGAATAGCAATCAGAAGGTTCCCAGCGGCCGTCCATCCTAACTGAGGTTTTCCTAGGATTTCTCTTGTCATACGACACAAATACTGGGATGGTACCTACAAAACTAGGCACTGGTCGACAACCTTTCAACATCATCCCCTCGACTATCCCAGCCTAATCCTGAGTTGCCTAAAAGGTCATAAATATAAATTCAAATTGAAACAAGAAAATACTGCAGAGAGTAAAAAAAAATAACGGGAAATTTTATGGCATAAGAATACAAGGAAAAACGTTGCTGTAATGGAGAACTGCCGAAACATTATTTGCGAAAGTCACAAACGTATTATATTTTATTTGCACCTGCACAATCATTATGCGCCGACAACAAACAATATAAGCACTGTATCCACAGTTATCGTCAGAAAATTTGCCCTGACTAAACAAACCTTCAGCATCACAATGATTGTCCCTTGGAATCGTCTCAGATAGGAATGCAACTTCTAATGATGTAGAAGTATCTAAATGAAAGCGACCTATCTTCAACTATTCCATATTACCCGACACGCCATCTTGAAAATGAAGTCGCTGCTAACTGTACTTTACGGCACATGGAATGCAAGCGTCTTTCGGAAGTTCAGTAATAACATGTACTTACAATTCCACATTCATACATTATTACAACGTTTTCCTAAAGACATACAGACACTATAAAACGCACCTGCAAAATTTCTGATGATTGCAAATTACGATTATGGCGTGTAGTAACTGTACACATGTAGTTATCAAACTCCAACTGAATAAGGGGAATCATGGGAGTGTGTAGAAGTAGTTCGCCTGGTTATCAGTAGGTGACACTACACCACAAACGAGAAAAATGAGTATCCCATATTATCCGACTATTCCATAATACTCGAAGTTCCTCTATAAACTGAGTCAGAGTCACTGAAAAATATTTTTATTGGGTTAGCTTGGTTGATACACATTGTAAAGCCACGCATAACTGTGAAAGCTTCTGAATATAACTAGTACTCTCAATATTACTCTGTACCACATATTCCCCTTGCCTTGATACATTGGAATGTGTAATTACCCATACGAAACAGAAAGCTACGTGCACACACATACACCCGCAAAGCATACCATAAGGATGACTAAGTAATAGGCATTAGCCATTGTATCCACTCAACAAATTTGGATGGTTAATTCACAATCCAAATGAGGCTACCATGTAAGAATCAATACGACCTACTGTTTCAATTTACGATGTTAAACTTTGTATTTTGGGCTAGTTTAGTAACTAATAACTTTGGACCGTCACGATTTTATTATCGGTAAAGTTTCTAAAATCCACATCCATGCCCCAGCCGGGATTCGAACCCAGTATCTTGGAGACGTTGGCCCTGTTACATACCCTGTTCTTCTGTAAAGGTTACTTTTAACCTGCTCTCTTCTTTGAAAAAAAAATGACCTTCCTTTATTTCATGATACCCGTCTGCATAGACTACAGTATAATCTTGTTTTTTTTTCCTTTTACAAGAAAAAAAGAGGATATGGCACTGCATGGTTCCTTGGTTTCAGTACTTAGTTACCTCACCCAGTTTTTGGATCAGACAAAAGTCTGGAAGAACTAATTTCCTGCAACGGTTCGCGTCTTGTGCTGCTAATCCCCATTCCCCCAATCCTCATTCCTAAGCATTTCCTTCTCTTTTCTGCGCTTGAACCCTGATTAAATCTTGGGGTATCCTAGCACTAAAAGCCAAAGACAATCAAGAGATGCTGTTTGGAAGGAGGAGGTGAAGACCAACTCCTCTGGAAGCAGAGGAAGATCGCACAAGTTTCCGCAGACTTCGAAGGAGAGGGCGGGGGAAGCAGAAGAGGAGTATTTGTCTTGTCCTTTGAAGAAACATAAATTATCTTAGAGGATCAAAGTGATCTTAGATTGCTTTTCCATTCCTTCCTCCTGATTCCACACCCACACTGTTCGTTGGCAATCTCTGAGAGATGTTTGTCTCCAGGAATAGATCACAAGTGGATCCGTCGTATGTATCGAGCAAAATGTTTGTTCGTTGTCGTTCCGCTTCTTTTCCAAGTGCTACACCGAATGGGAGATGCTGCAGGGGATAAAATGTGGTTGCTGAAATGTAAATAAGAGGAAAAATTAATTGCAGTAACTCGATTGGTAAGACTCTTTTGCTTTCATCAAAATGGTGGAGCAGTGTTCTCGGCGACTGCATGTTCCATGATGTAAAAATATAAGCGCTTTCTTGTGCAGCTTAAAAGTATCTTCTAAACGTATCAAGTGAATAAACTTTGAATTGGTTTCTTCTATGATTTTGTATTTTCAATCGCCATTTGAACCCAGCTTTTTTGGTATTATTTTTGCGCTAATGATAATGTTTCCCATTTGGTGGTCCGCAGACACTCGGGGGGTCCTTGATATCATTCTTGGATCATGGTACCCCTGACTGATATTTTTTTTGCGCGTGCGCACTTAACACGAACTTGTTTACTTCTCAAAGTTCCTAGCTGAGTCTTTTCTTCCAAGTCTGAAAACGTCATTTTTAGGATGTTCATTTTTTAGTTCTCCTACAAGTGAACAGTTCCGCAAAATTTTGTACCGATGTTCCCTTTTGACGTCCTTTGCTTACTCGAGACTTAGAATTAATCAGGTATTCTTAACACTCTTTTCCCTCCACTTCTTAATTTCGTTGCAGCTCAGAAAATTACCCAGCCTGTCATACGTGTCTTTTCCCTGCCCTTGTCTCTCTCTCTCAGAAGTATTGGTTTCAACACTGTTGTCCAGCTCCGCCAAACATCTCCAGGAACCATATTGCCACAGGTGTCGCGTAGAGCCAGACCCCAGCGGTCGGGAATTTCTGGAATATTATCACAAATGTAGTGGCGTAAGTACAATTTTGAGGCCCTCCTTGCAAGGAAGTTGTAGAGCCCTTGTAATATGAACGCATTCCATATACGGGCGATTTACGGTTCAGTCCTAGGACCGGTCATCATTTCCTGGGCTTACTCTACTCTGTTACTCATGTTGACATGATGCCTTAGTTAGATGACAGGGCCTTCACAAATTTCTTCCCTTGGAATTGTGGAAAAGACAGACTTGTGATAGATCGCACAGCCTGTAGGTGCACGAGGATCCTAAAGTCTTATATACTTGGAATTTAAACTAGCTTAAGAGATTACTTCCTTGTATCAGATCACAAAAATTTGTGGATACGAAATCCTTCTGAATATGGCGAGGAACAGTTGACAACAAAAGGAGGAAGATGAACTTGTTGAAGTGATTTGTGATGGTTTATTGAAGACATTTGTCAAACAGTGTACACTTGATGAATTCTGGGTAAAGGTGCATTCTGATTAAAAGAAAGTGGGTGAAAAATATTTGAAATTCTTAGTTCCATTTTCTTCCACATATCTTTGTGAGCAAAGATTTACAGTATTTTGTTATCTGAAGAGTAAGCACAGAAGTCGCTTTGATTTTGAACCTGATTGAAGGTTAAAGATAAGAAATATTGGAGGAATTGTTCAAAACAGAAAGAAGCATGATTTCCCCCTTAAATCACATGTATTTAAATGAAGAAGTTATGAGTCTGTACTTTTTTCCTTAAAATTGTTATAAATATATGTTTTTGTAAATTTACTTCTTTTTTAAAAAATAGACATTCGAAAATAAGAGGGGGCCCACAGCTCTTAACAAATTGGGGGAACCACTGGATTAGACTATACAGGACGTTCTCAGTACATAAACCAGGAAGTACCGTCGCGTGTTTAACACTAAACATGGAGAATGCTTCTAATTTACCTCTTTCGAATGGCTTAGGCGGTTGAATATTGGACCGCTGACATGAAGGTTGGGCTTCGATTCTCACCCATGTCAACCTTCCTCCCATGTTTTTTAACAAGAACATGACTTTTTTGTTACATGTTATGAATAAATGCTCCCTTTTGCTTGTGTTAGGATTTTCAAAATTGTAAACATGCTTCACGGAAATTTAATGACGAGAGAGAGAGTGTCATTCAATAATCCTCTAGCCACTAAACAAACTCTATGGCTTATGGAATGCACAAGTTCATAGCCGTAGTAACAAACGTTTCATCCATTGCATTCTATCCTTGGATACATCAAGCCAGTTTTCATCACTAACACCTACCTCTCGAAGATATCTTCTAAGTTTAATATTGTCCTCCTACTGACGTCTCGATCTTCCTAACGGTCTTTTTCCAACCACGATGGAATATAATCTTCGTTGCTCCACCCATCCTTTAGCTACAAACGTTCTGATTTGCTCGCATTCGTTGAGCAGGAAAATGACTAGTCAATAAAAAGTTCCTTTCAAAATATGGTACTGTGATCGAGGTTCTCTTGAGGGCGAAGATACTTGTGATTTGCACTTATGACTTCTTTAATGGTATGATTACAGGTAAGGCAGCCAGATTTTCAACAATGAAATACGGGACACTTTTTTTTAGTTACTATTCTATTAAAGTACTGTGTAAACAGTATTCAAGTGAAGTTACTTTGTTCTTGGAGTCCCTGGATTATCTGGTAACCTTAACTATTTCTACCTAATTTGTTTGATAATCTAACTTACCGTATTTAAATTTATTAACCAAAAAGGTACGGGATCAGAAGTGTAATGTTCTAACAGACATCTATCGTTTGAATTGTAAGAATATTAGATTCACTAGTTTTATGAATATTATTTTCAATATGGCAGCTACTCTCGTTTCATTTGATTTATTTCATCTGCTGTAGAAAACAAGATATTTTATTCAAAATAACAATTAATCAATCGTGGAAATACGGGATTAATGGGTGTCCCGAAAAGCTTTCCGGGGTCACCGGCACAAGACCGGAGAAAAGGGGACAATCCCGTACATACGAAATGTTTGGTAACCCTAATTACGAGACTTATTCTTACAATATCAAAATTATAGTTTTATTACTCTTGATAAAAATTGGTTACGCTTTACGCATGCTCAGAAAGGATCTGCTGCCATCTGTGGTGAATCAGAGAAAGTAAATGAGTGACAATATCCTTAAACAACGTATTACCTACGGAGTATCATGCTTCATAGAATTTATAGATAAACGAACTTTTTTTTTTCTTCAAATTTGTACGAAATCTATTTCTCGAAAATATAAAAGGAAAAAAAAAAGCATACCAGAATTTAATTTAGTTTCAAAGAGGTGTCTACGTACGTAACATATACCCACACGTCCAAAGTCACATTCTTCTTCTGAAAAAAAAAAAAAAAAAAAAGAAAACCCGCAAGAATTCAGCGGCTGGAATATCAATCTCAAGATAGGGACGCCTACGGGATGGTAAAAATGCGTGGGAAGCCTGTCCCGTGAAAAGATTGAAAAGAAAAGAGAAAAAAAAATGTTCAAGTAACATCCTCATTTTCACAAATAGGATATTTGCGTCACTCCCGCATACAACCACACACACACACACCGAGAGAGAAAGAGACAGAGAAAGAGAGAGAGAGAAAGAGAGGGAGAGAGAGAGAGAGCATGGAAACAGTTTCTCATTCATCTCCAAACAGGAAGGCATAGTTGAAGCAAAGAGTTCATCGATTGGAGGTTGGAAGAGGATGTTGAAAACTATCTCCAAATACTGCTACTCCACTGCTCTCAGTTTCATTCAATATCAATTGGGAAACGATAACGTAATTTCCTGTTTCCACTTTGTTGTTTCAGGAGGAAGAAAGTCTCATGAATGGAGATACGAGTGATAAAAAAAAAACATTGTATCCATGCGCGAAGTGAAATATGCAACATACATGTATAGACTTGTCAATTTACTCTGGATGATACCAAAACCACAGAACAGAATTTGATGTTTCAGAAACAGATATGGCGAATATAAACCTTGATATTTTGAGTTCCAACACTTAATAGATATATCCTAGCATCTCTTTATGTAAAGGACTCCGCCTCCAATGTTTTGAAATTGCAGTGATCAGATAATGTACTAAGCTGTAACTTATTCTTGATACGGAATTCAAATTTTAATTTATTGGAATTTGGATAGTATTAGGTTTTTTAATTAATCTAATTCAGAAGGTTGAACTGCCTTTTATGTATGAAGTAAATTGTTCATCATCTTGTCATATCTTGCGGTCTTTGACATTAGGGCAGCGTTTACAAGGTTCCAATCCCGCCTGCGGCATGTATGTTTGTAGTTTTGAATTAGCATTGCACTCATATAATCGTGACGGGTTGAAGTCCAAGTTACTAGAATGACCCATACAAAATAAAGTATATACAAATGTTGTCATAAGAAAGAAACACAAGGTTATTTCGACAGAGTTAAATGGTTTCATTAGTTTTCAATCAATTCTTTTTACTATGGCACAGGAGATCTCTTTGATAGTCGTCCTGGAAAGTTATTTCTTTCACTTATTAGGGCATCTCTAGTAAGTGCACCGGAGCTGATCTACGAATGCCCATATACTACGTGCTAGTTGAGAATTGCAACAGATTAAGCTTAATTTAATTAAAACAGGCTGATAAGGCTATACACTTAACTTTATTGTAAAAAGACACAGCAAGCGTTACAATTGGAATGTTCTAATAACATCTTCCTCAGACAACACACTAAGCAAACCTAACACTTCATAGTAAGCACCAGAAGGCCAAGAGATATTTTCTACATAATCCGCCAATCACGTTCCAGAATACATTTACTTTCCAAAACTAAACAAATTTTAACCAATGACAGACCTTTGCTCACAGGCCACACCCCGTAGTCTACTAGACCGCTATAACAAACTTGTAACAGGAGTTTACATTTGTAAAGTTAAGTGTGATAGTTATCAGTCTGTTTTAATTAAATTAAGTATGGTCTCAATATAATTATATCCACAGATTAAGCTGTACTAACTGCCTTCAGCATTTCATGGAAACGTTTTACAGAATGATATCACACAATTGGCATTCCGATATTGGAAACCATTTTGAAGTTGGCCCTCTCACGAGGAAAGTTAAACTTCGCCATCACTCAATCTAGCGCTCGCGATGGAAGTCCACGTCCTCGCCTTACTGATGTCTCAGAACGAAGATGTCTCAGGATCAATTCCTTAAGCGGCCATTACACACAATGTTTTCCCGTAAGGTTTCTCCATTTATATTAGGTCAAGACGACGGGGCATCTGTTGTGTGTAATAGTAAAAGAACTGCGCGTTTTCCCTCAAGGTAACAGTAAAATGTATCCCCTGTGTACATGTCTGGACCGAGAATACCACGCAGTTTCTCAAGTCTCTTTTGTGTTTATAGGGATTCACACTTTCCTCGCGTAGTTTGTATGTATACCAACTAACGAGTGAAATGGTATGCATGGGAAAAACACGGACCCAGGATCATGTGCAGGTTTCCCACGGGAAAAACGTTGTGTGCAATTGTGTCCCCACATAGCAGAGTACGTCCCTGGGACGTCCCATTTAGATCCCATTACCGTCAGAATGGTCCTGCTCCCATAGCGATGTCCTAAGGACGTCCGTGGGATAACTCTGTGGGCAATACAAACAGTTCATCCCGTATGGAGGTCCCCTGGATGTCCCCCGGAAAGCCGTGCGGGATTACCTACCTGGAATTTCTATAAATTTAATCGACCTTAATCATCATCATCATATTCAGCCGTTTTCTATCCACTGCTGGATGAAGGCCTCCCCCTTTTCTTTCCACATATTTCGGTCTGCTGATATCCTCATCCATGTAGCTCCTGAAAAACGCTTGATTTCATCTACCCATCTTACATTTGGACGTCGTCTCGGTCGTTTCTTTTCTCTAGGAATCCACTGTAGTACATTTGTCGTCCACCTTCCATCTGTTCGTCTAGCTATGTGACCGGCCCATCTCCACTTCATCTTCTTCGCAGTCTTGATTACATCCTCTACCTTTGTTTGTGCGCGAATCCATTCATTTCTCTTCCTGTCCCTCCTGGTTATTCCTAGCATGCACCTCTCCATTGCTCTTTGTGTGACTCTCAATCTTTGAGTCGTTTGCGCATTCAATGTCCAAGTTTCGCAGCCGTACATCATTACAGGTAAGACACATTGATTATAAACTTTACGCTTCAGACACATTGGAAGTTTGCTTTTGAAAATAAAGTGTAGTCTTCCAAAAGAACTCCACGCCATTTTACATCTTCTATTTATTTCATCAGTCAACTTTGCATTCGATGTTTTAAGCTGGCCTAGGTAAACATACTCATCAACTATGCCTATTGTCTCTCCGTTAATCTTCACTTCCTTCTTTGCAGCATGTTGGTTGTACATTACTTTTGTTTTACTTAAGTTCATTTTAAGGCCGATTTTCGAACTCTCGTTACTCAGTTCTTCCATTCTGGTTTGTAGTTCTTCTGCACTTGAAGCAAACAGGACTATATCATCAGCGAACCGTAAATGATGAAGATATTCGCCATTAATTTTAATTCCAACTTCATCCCAGTTTAAATTCTGGAACACTCTCTCCAGGACCGCACAAAACAGTTTTGGAGAAATTGAATCTCCTTGCCTTACCCCTTTTCCAACTTTAAATTTTTCACTGTCTTGATGCAGCCTAATGACAGAAGTGGCAGTCGAGTAAATGTTTCGCAGTAACTTGATGTATGCACTTTCGATGCCTTGATGTTCAAGTGATTTAAGTACTGCTGACAAGGAGACCGAATCGAAAGCCTTTTCAAAATCTATGAATCCCAAACATAGTGGAAGTTCATATTCATTAGTCCTTTCCATAACTTCATTCAATGTTTGTATGTGGTCCATTGTGCTAAATCCACGACGAAATCCGGCTTGTTCCCTTCCCTGATTAAAATCCAAGTCTCGTTCAATACGATTCAAAATAACTTTGGTGAACATTTTGTATAGGACTGACAGTAAACTAATTGGTCTGTAGTTTTCTACGCGTTCTTTGTCCCCTTTCTTGTACAACAAAATGATAACGGCATTGTTCCAACTTCTGGGTATTTCTCTCTTCCTCAAGCACATCGAGAATAATTTAGCAACTTCCTCTTT
>JAGDQP010019282.1:0-35101 GCA_022664845.1 Lepisma saccharinum
TTGCGATCGCAACAAAAATATACTGTGCAAGTAGATTAGAGTATTTTCGAATTTTATCGGCCTCTCTACGAATAGCAGCACCACCCGCTTTCAAGGAAGAATGAGTAACATTTGAAATGGTGAATGTATCAGCGCAGATGAAATCCCATAATAGAGGTCTTCCTCTTTTCCATGGAACTAGTGTCATTCCATCAGGTCTCTTACCGTCGGAGCGGCTACAGCCAGATGGTTCTCGTACCAATGGTACGTTAGCAGAAACTAGAGCTCTGAGGATGACATCATTGACACTAGAATGACGCATGTGTCTACCAGCACTCCTGATACAGGAGAGACCATGAAGACCCCGTTGATCCACGAATGCTACACAGGCTGGACAACGATGAGGTACACAGACGTCTGCTCCTAAACGTAAGGCAACAGCAACCCGGAAGCTTTCATTCGAAAGATGTAGGCCAAGAGGAGGAGAAGGCGAAGCTTGGAGCCAAGCACCGGACTCAGGTGAATACGCTGCTAGTAGCCTGGCTTTATCTTCAGGACAAGTAGCGGATTGTAGTAACTGCGATTGTGTACGTTTGATGATAGGATCGTCCCAAGAAGACTGAGAGCTATTGACATACAAAAGAGGAGAACTTAATCCACTTAACGTAGACCATTTTGTTGAACAATCTTGAATAGAGGTGTCCGGGTCGAGGCAAAGGCCCAGTGGAAGGATAGACTCAACGAGACGACGAGAACCATGGAAAGACGCTAAAAAGGACGGAATCGCCAAATCCATAGCCTGACGAATGCCAAGTCCACCTGACCGAACGGGTAGGGTAGCCTGTAACCAAGCCTTGCCACTCAAAGAACAATTAAGGATCGATTCGAGGCCTGCCTGTAAAACACAGTCGTAACTCTGTAACAAGGACTCTTCACGCCAAGAAGGAGAACAACGTAAAAAGTACATTAATCGGGGGATGGAAAAGGAAGCGCGAAGTAGATAGAATGCTGAATGTGCTGAAATCGAAGATAAGCGGGAAAAGAAAAATTCAAGCTTAGAAATCTTCTCAATCAGTAGACTCCGTAGGGCCTCGGTAGAGATGGCGGAGCCAAGTAGATATGCTGAATCAGAAGTCATAAATGGTATTCCAGGAGCCAAGTCCATGAATCTTGAATAAAGAGCATCGTTCTGGTCTTGCGGAACATTTAGAAAACTAACTTCACACTTCGAAAAATTCAGATGTAAGCCAATTTCTGAAGATGCATCCCGAATGTTAAGTAAGGTAGAAAGAACTAGGTCTGGATCGTCCGCGATAGTGCCATCATCTAAATACCATAAGTTTAATTCGGTTGTTTAATATATATATTAAAATGAAGAATAGTAGAATACTATTTAGAATGTTGCATGTTTTTTTTGTTTAATAATTTGTATCGCATATTTTGCAACAATTTGATCATTTATCTTGAGATGAACAGTGATGAAATGGGGTATGATATTAACTCCTCTTACACGAAAGGAAATAAATACAATGCTAAATAATCCACAAAAGGTGGAATTATTATCTTGAACTTCAATATTTTTATATTTATATAATTTACAATTTCGTTTTAAGCACTTTAAAATTTGCTTGGGAGAGAGCTATCAAAATAAAATCCCTTTGCATTAATATAAATTACAGTCCAGTGGCTTCTTCCACTTAAAGACGAAGTAAAATTAACAATAAGTGCTGGTGGAAACTGTACACGAACAGGTAATGTATTAATGGCATAAATACCAGTGATTGCAATTGGTAATAAACAATTACGTTAAATCACTCTCATAAGCTGGTGCGTCCATATGTTTTGTTGTAGGAGCTGGTATATACACACACTTATTTTGATTTGACACTGATAAAACAAGTTCATACAATTTGATACAATTTGCATAAGTCCAGGCTTCTTGTACTGCTCACCCAAAATAAGAGAACCGATGTAAATACTGAATACAGCGTCTTAAAGGATAAGCCAAGTGAGAAAAGTGAGGACACTTTCATTCTTCTTCTGGTTTTATTACATTTCTTCCAAGAACTGACCCGAAGAAATATTGTCTTGTTTTTCCATGCGTCACACTACGCTACTTCGCTGAGTATATTTGATAATAAAACTTTTAACTTCACTGTAGGAAACATCAGCATCTTTCCAATGGAGACCATAGACTTGTTGAGAGAGGTGATCGTTATGTAACTGCAAAGCTGTTGACAACTGGGGTAAGGGAAGGGAGGTTGAAAGATCCAACTTTGTGAGCAACCCAAGTCAGGATTTATAACAACAAGTTTTTTGAAAACTAACCTTTCGTTGTCTTCGTCATTTTGTGTGTGAGAGCAAAGAAGTGCACTAGAACACTCATTGTGACTGAATGAACTCGAAATTAAAATTTACCATCGGTATATACATTTCTATTTTTATCAATTTCTAAAATCGCATCAACCTGAGCATACACAATAAACTAAAGGATATTTTTATATAGCAGGAGAGTCTCTTACAACATCCCAAGTACAATCATCTATACTTTCCGTAGAAGACAGAATAAATGGGAAAATTGTATAACCATGTGCAATATCATGAGAAGTAATCGTGTGTACAACATTCTGATGAAAGATCCCAGTACCAGAAAACATGGTGAAATAACTTTGAATGAATAAAACTCTTGTGAAATCAGGGATCAAGGGAGTGGGAGGGTAAAATTTTGAGTCCACTTGAACCTGCACTTGAACCTTCAAATGTTCAAAATGAAAGGTTTTCAAATGATATTTACCATTCATTGCTGAATGCTACAAATCCAATGATAAGGTTTTTCGGCACACTACCAAGAAATATATTATCAATATTAAAGGAAGTTATATTTTGTGGAATAGTAATGATTCATGTTTCCAGTCTAGTAAGTCGTAATTTTGCAGTTTGTTAGTTCGAATATGTATTCCTTTAGTTAGGTTTCCTAAACCCTCCCATAAGCTTTGTTCATTTTGGTCAATTGTGGCAAAGTGCCATTAATCATTTGTAAAGTACTCTTTACAACTACCATTTGCTAACTTCAAGAAATCAACTTGCTTGTGTTCTAATTTATAGATTTGATCGGTATAAAATCGAGCATCTTGATAATCCGAAATACCAAGTAGGGTTTACTAATTGCAACAATGAAATTGAACAAACCTCGTTTTGCACGATCTTCAGATTTAGTTTCAGTCACTTTTCTAATTAATAATTGTGTTTCTTTAACGAATTTAACCCTTTGAGCTACACTATTTGAGAAAGTAGTAGTACATGTTTTCTTATTTTGTTGAACTAACTGATGTTCACAAAGAGTTTGTGTTGTCTTTACATATTTTAAATTATTTGGAAGTTTTCCTCCAGATGTGTCAAATTCACATAAGTAATTAACTTCCATTCTGAATTATATAATTGCGTGAGACCTTCATATTTATAATATAGTCCACGACTACCTTGAAATTTTTCAAGTCGAGCACTAAGGGCGTCGCTAGAATCGTAAGGGACAGAAGAATCAAAAGTCTTTTCAATATACTAATTAGGTACGCCATCTAAAAGGATGAAAAAAATATTGAGGCTTGCTACATTAATGATTCTTTTAATGAAACAATTTTAAACGGTTGGCGTGTACAGCTATAGATTTATCTTTCTACCTGCTAATTTACAATTAACGCAACTAACCTTGATTACTTTTAAGGGCCTAACCGATAGGAGGAAAGTTTTAGAGCGACCTCTACGTACTGTTTCGTCATATTACAAAACTAAATCACCTTCTTGAAATAGTTGTTCATTAGCTGTTCGATCGTGGACATTCTTATTTTTATCTGTTTGCCTGCTTCAGATTATAGCGTACTACGTGATACGAATTTTGTATTATTTTTTTTCAAAATTCTCAAGTAGTCATCATAATTTTATTTTTTTGGTGGGGTTTTGTTGAGAAACACCTGGATTATTCCGTGGTCTACCAAATGTCAGCTCATGATGGCTGTAGCCTGTGGCCACACTTGGGGTTGTATTGCTTGCGAAGGGCGCATATTGCAACCACAAATCCGAATCCTCCTATTTTTGAAATATAATGTATAAGAATCGATGTAAGATTGTGATGTATTTTCTCCATATATCCATGGGATTGCGCATGGTGTGGCGTTGAATAATTGCTCTCAATTTTGAGTAGTCTAGACACTTTATGAAATAAATGACTTACAAAATTTGTACCTCTACCCGTTAATAGTTTTATAGATATGCCAAATTTGAGAATGACGTATTCAATAAAGGCTTTGCTTACTGTTTCTGCATCTTATTGTGGAATTGGAATAGCTATCACGTACTTTGGAAAATCATCTTGAAATGTGAGTACATAGCGATTCGATGATGAAGTAACCAGGAAAGGTTCTAAAATATCCATTAGACACGTTTCAAATACTACTGAAAGAGTGTTAGTAATTACAAGAGGTATTTTCGTTTTATGGTATTTAATTTTGTTTTTCTGACAAGATACAAATTTTTAATGTAATTTCTAATATCTGTTCTTAAAGAGGGCCAAGTTCAATATCGTAATTATTCAGTGAAAGATGTTGAATAATTTTATTGTAAGTTCTTGTAACAAACATCTTGGTGACCTGAAATAGATGCATCGTGAAATTTTGACAGAATTTGATTTTATATTTCTATTGGGATTAATCGCAAATTTCAGAAGTCATCGTTTTCGGATTCCTTCGGGAATTCATCCTGTGAGAGGATTAATTCGGCTAAGTGCACTAGCTGGTAAATTTGCTTTACCTGGGCGATATCGAACTTCCTAATCATATTCGTTAGGTTTGATTCGCCATTTAGTTAAATGTGAAGTGGGATCTTTCACAATGAAATCCCATGACAATGGTCGATAGTCGGTCAAGATTATGAACTTTCTACCATACATGTAGAGACGAAATGCAGAACAACCCTGAATAATTCCTAAACATTCCGTTTCAATGGTGCTATACCTGTTTTCGGCACTATTTAAAGCTCGAGAAGCATACGCAATGGGGTGATCTTGTGATTTGAAGTTTGAACTCGCCAAATCTATCGAATACTGATTTAAGACGTTCATTATGTGAGTTTAGGTCTTTTCCAAACATGATTGTATCATCAAGGTAAATAAAACCTTTATTTTTTTAAGTCCCGCTCAAAACCGTATTCATCAGCCTTTGAGACATGCTACGTGCTGACTTTAGTCCAAAAACCATTCGGTTATACTCCCAATGGCCATCGGTCGCAGTAAAGGCTGTTTTAGGTTTGTCTTGTTCTCTTAGTTCCACCTGCCAGTAACGTTCGCTGAGTCAAGTTAGGAGAAGTAGGTGGTTCCCTACCTGTTCTAAAATTTCGGAGATGTTAGATAAAAGATATATGCCTCCAATAGTTATCTCATTAACACATCTGAGGTCCAAGACACCTGAAACGCGGTTTACCTGACGCATCTAATTTCTTTGAAATGACTAAGATAGGTGAATTCCATGGACTTTAACTTGGGCAAATAATATCGCCTTATAATAATTGTTTAATCTGATCTCTAATTTTCTGTTTGTAAATTTCATTTAGACGATATTTTTTCTGTGTTACTACTGTTTTTTCATGCTCAGATAACAAATTAATTGCTTGTTTGATTGTCGTGGTACATGTTAGTTTGTCTCCTGGGAGATGAAATAAGGCATCAAATGCCTTAGAGCGAGTGGCAGTTTGAATTCGTTCCAAGCTAAGTCCAAGTGGTCTATTACAGCTACAGCGCCGACTTATTCTTCTTCACAGACACGTGAGGCTGCTTCCTCTAATTCGCACTGTAAAGAGTCAATTCGCGAGCCCATGAAGCAATAACCTCACTTGGGTTTTGGCGTGCGTTAAATAATCTACATGCGAGGTAGTTTACTGTGCATTTTACACTATAATTTTCCACGAGGATTCCTTTAACATGATTCCAATTTTTACAACAAGTAAACGGCTTCTTCCCCCCAATTTTTTCTCCAATAAACTTAAAAAGCTTTGGATGGAAACGCGGCTCGACAAGGCTTTAAGCGGTGTCAACGTTATCGATAAATTCCTTTAATTTTGTTTATTGCCACTAAAAGGTTTAGATATAAGTTTAATTGATTTCTCTTTGTTCTTTGAGAAAGAATTGACTTCAAAACAATAAGTGAAATTAATTTTCTCTTAAAACATCAAATGGTTTTTCTATATTGTTACAAAGAATATTCTTCAAAAATTGATTGGCGATTGATTTTATAGCATAAAATCAGTTTGATCCAAAATAAAGAAACTTGAAAAGTTTGAAATTCAAAAGTTCAATTTTGTTGCAACAAAAAGGATAAAAGTTCAATTGCTGGCTTACTGTTTGATGAGATGTCTTCTTCATCGATGAGTTGATTGAAGAAAGATGAAGTTCTTTTCCACTTGAATGCTGAAACCAGGAACTCGAAACAGGAGCTGGCAGTAAATTTCGGCTGGTCCTGGGCTGGAGGCAAAGCTTGGTTATCTTTCGATGCTGTCCCCTAGGTCTGGTAGCTACCTACTGCTTGTAGCTCTTCTTAGAAATTTGAAGTTAAGACAACTGCATGTAGTTATTTCGATTTGTGTTGATGTTATGTTCAACTCAGCGCAGGGAAGGTGCAATATCGTAAAGATCTTTGCTGGTGAAAACTTGAACTGCAGAAAGTTTATTCGTAGACCACTGGGTTCGTTGAAACTAACACTGGATGCTTGACGACAGTTTAAGCACAAAAGTTTTAACTGACGTTCTGGCTAAGTACTGAAGCAGGGTGACTATGGATAACTATCCTCAAAGTTCAATGAGGAGTGCTAAAGTTAATTACCCTAAACTGCTGACACGAAATTAGGTTGTCCTGGACGAACACGTCACGGCACGTGACGTGGACAGGGAGCAGCATCCTAATGGGTTTTAGTTAGCTGACCTGGTGAAGGTAACTCAGAATGTTTGAAATCAATCAGTCATTAGCAATTAGTTGCAAAGTCTAAATTTATTATTATTAGCCAGAAAAACCAGAAACATGATATGTACATTGAGAATACACTTATAAAATGAGTTGCAATTACACTTGATAAAAAAAACAGTTCAAAATATAAGTTAGTAAAGTGAAAGTTTTACAGAGATTTTAAAGTTGATAGTTTAGAAAATAATTAAAGTATTTGAAAATTGATTCAACTAATTTAGCAAAAGTGCTGAAGAAAGATATAGTCACACACACATGCGCCCAGTCGGAAACCTAGTAGGTCAGATGAAGTGAGCCTTGTAGAATGTCGAAGACTCACTGGGAATGATATAAGTTGAGATCCGTTGGCTTTTATATGGATCATTCTCTGGAAAACTAGCATACAAAGTTCAAATTACAAGGTAAGTATACTTGTTACACAGTTGGGTACATCTGTACCAATTCGGTTGTTTATTCTAAAAAGTTATTTGTTAATTTTGAGAATTTTCCAATCATCATATCCTTAACCCAAGAGGTGATGATTTCGGACATCTACTACTTATAAACATTGTGTTATTAGCATTACCGTGCATCTTGGAATTATCCTGTTTGTAACTAGTTTAATACATGGCGTGATCCTGATCTTCAATAACAGGACGTAGCTTGTAATCTATTTACGTCATTACATAATTATTGACCTTAGTTCAATTAAAGAATCACTATAAGTTCTAGTTAATAACTATATTGCATTCTTGACATAGGTTCATGGAATAGGCTGTGATATGTTTTTACTATTTTTCCATGTCATAATCTAAATAACAAGAAATATATTGCGGACTTGATTAACTTGAACTTGATGTCAAGGGAATTAAATTAGTTCTTTATTTGAAGACATTCCCATTACCGGGTTGACTGACAAGGCTGTGAGATGATATTGACCATATTGACGTCACGAAAGAATGAATGTCCTATGGCAATAACATGAAAATTTCCATCAATGCTTGTTTATCTCTTTTTAAAATAGCGAAAAGAAATCTCTACATATATTTACAGAAACATAAGTTAGCAACCTTGGCTGTTGGCTCATTTGGAATGAGATATGAAGTGCATCTGTACTTGTCACTTGACCTAGTCAAGGATTAGCAGTTGGTCAGTTCCCTTGTGATCAAGGTTATTAAGTTCAAGTGATGAAACTCTTTATCTATCGGCATTGACCTGAGAGGTCAATGTCGTAGATAATTTCTAAGTTGTCAAGAAAGATTATTTCTGAATGTTGCAGCTTAATATATTCTTTCTAGTTTCTACGTAAATCTAAAATAGGGAATTGGAAACGAAAAAGTAAGAAAGGTAAAATAATAACGAAATTACCAATGGCTCGCAGGTGTAATAGTAAAACAATATGAAGATTACCCATAAAACATCAATATCAAGAAAATAAAAATAAAAATTAAACTTATAGATGAAGCTCGCATCCGTCTGTCTACCACTAGGACCGTTAGAGCTTGTCTACCAGTACAAATTGATTAGGGTTTTTATGTCCGATGTACTTGGGGAGAGGTTGGTTCACATATTAGAAGATATTATGCGTTGATTGTAAGGAGTGTGTAACCAATCAATATGCTACTGGATAAGGTAACATCAAGCATTGTAGTTTAAGTCTTTCTAGAAGTAGTTAATTTAGTTTAGTGCTACGATAGAAGTTTCAGTTATAGGACAAACGTCTTAAGTAGAACGAATATTGAATTTATTATAATCTTCTATTTTCTTTTGTCTTCTCTCTCGCTCTCTTTCTCTCTCTCTGTCTCTCTCTCTCTCTCTCTCTCTCTCTGTGTGTGTGTGTGTACATGTTTGTGTTTGGTTCTTATATCTATGAAAATTTAAGAAACATACGCCGTTTGTGGTGTTAATAATATTATAACTGTATATTTGCGGTAGGTAGAATCAATAAAACATGTTCATTCTGTTTCTAGATTTGAGAACAAAAACTATATATTCTAAATTTTTTAAAAAAATCTCATTTCCATCCTCCAAATTTTGGAAAGATTTGTAAATTGTGATAGGAAACGTGAACTTTGCTAATTTCGTTATGAACACGACTATTTTGATATTTTGCATTTAATGGTTTTGAGTTTTTTTATTTTTCATGTTTTTTTAATCATCTGCAGATACAGCACAATTTCGACAATTTTATTCTGGATACATATAACAATAACGACGAGTGGAAGCATTTTGGTAGGAATTGCGTCTGGCCTTATCCCACCACTTGCCTTCTGTGGCCCAGAGAAACAACGGTAAACCTCAGTCAGAATTGACGGCACGGGGAGTTGAACCCAAGTTCTCCCGATTTCAAGGCAAGCAGTCTACCAACTCCTCTCTACCTCGTCGGTTTTTGTATCGTTAGGGTTGAAAAATCTTTGTGATTTCTTTCAAAAACGAAGTAGACAAAATATTAACCTAATTTTATTTATTTTTATATTCAGTTTACATTTATGAGCTGGAATGGTACGTTCGGCCTACGTAACCTAATAACCGTATGGTTGAACTCTGAACTATTCTGTACAGTGAACCTACAGCAGATTTGAGTCCGTGAGCATGTGTACCGAAAGCGTGTGTGAAGATGAAGCACTGGTTTAAACTAGAGAGTAAATGCTCTCACGTTCAATTGGAAAATATGTAATCTAACTACCAACTTTGGAGAAAATTTTGGAAGAGAACTAATGAGTTTCGAAGATTTGACATATGGCTTAGATTTAAAGGTTCCTGGGCGGGAAGCCATTTAAATATATGCCGTGTGTGCTTGCTCGAAACGTCGTAAAAGCTCGAAGTAGATAAAGATTAAAAGTAAAATAAAATAATAAAAAAATAATTAAATTGTTACGGATAACTATCACAGGGCGCCACTCAAAAAGGTTTTTAGAATGGCTTCGAGCGATTAGGCGAAAACGGATTAATAAAACAAGCACTGCGCCAAATATTCTCAGGAGGGAAAAACTCTCTCCTTTCCAGGCATGATTCCAAGTATTAAAAACTATTTCACTCAATTAGGTACTTACGTGGAGTGCCTGGGATTCTCGGTGCTAAGTCATTACAATCCTTAAACAGCTGATGAATAGAATCCTATTCCTACCTACTAAATAATATTTTATTTACAAACTTTGGAGGGGGAGGGGTGAGAAGGGTGGCTTTTTACATTGTTGTCGAATTTTCAGTATTACAAATTTCCTTCTGCAGATGGCAAAAGTAGCAACAATAAATTTATTACATTGTGAGGCCCATGCTAAAGGAAAACTTACATTTATTTTTCCCAATATTTTGCGTAAAAACAAGGTTTCCGTCTTTTTATTTCTTGTAAACAATGGAAACTTTTATAGACTTTAGAGTATTTCTTTAAAACAACGCCTACAGCATTACGATGAGCTTTTACTTAAAACTAGAGCTTAAAGAAGCATAACAAAATTGATCAATCTTTTTTTGACAACGAAAATATCAACATAGATATTATATTTGATCGGTGATTTCGCTTGGACGAAATTTGATTGCTTTATAAAAGTATCAAAATAATGATGCTGAATTAGCCCCAGCGTTGATATTTTCAGTCCAAAGATTGCCTCAACGGATAGGACATTCTTGCCGTTATTTGCCTATTTAATACCTTTCTTACACCCTTACTAATTGCATATGGAGCGGTCAATCTGGAGCTCAGGCGAGAACTGTTAGAAACTCTCTCTCTCTCTCTTTATGAGCCACATGGAGAGCTATACAATCATTTCTTATTACCTATTTGGAGGACTTGAGTTAGTGCTCTGATACGGATAAGACGTGTGTGAAAGTGCTCCGTTTTCGTGTGTCCTTTTATGGGAGAAACGAAGAGGAGACAAAATGTGAGTACAAAAACTTGATTATAAATCTAAAAGGCATAACTCCTGAGGATATAGACTTCGCCCGATTTTTTTGAAGGAGTAATTGGGTCCAAAAGATTTCCATGCTAATCTTACGGGCTTAAAACCGACGTTTTCAACGTCCACCAGAAAACTTATACATCATTGAAGTAACTGACCGACAACATTCGGTGACCTTCAACAGATCATCTGTTGCTAGGCAAGAATCTTTCTAAGTCCTGGTCCCTCAGTACGCTGAAAACTCTTAAGTATTGGTACCAATAGCGAACATGCAGGGCTATGTGATCTGTATCGTCAGGACCATTGATGATGGGTGTGTAACATTATGGGAGGGCGCTGGGCTCGGCCAGGGGGCTACTGACCTCCAATTTTTGCGGGAGTGGTTTCCTCTTTTTTATCCCCGTTCTTAACCTCCCCATTCATTTTCCCCTGGTGGGTCCCTCTCCGTGAGGTCGGTGCCAGACCGGGTGCTGCGCCCCCTGAGCTGTGGTTCCAGGGGTGCGGTGATTTATTTCCTGTAAGTATAAAGACAGCTTGACTGTACTGTGTTTTAGTGATTATTCGTAGCGCGTAATCGAACATGTTGAAAAAGTGCGACATAGCGAATTTTACGCGTTCGGGCCTTGAAAGACTAGAGAACGAATGGATCTCAGAAAAAGGGGACCCGCGAGACCAAGCGAAAAATCCGTTCCAGATTATATTCCAAGAGAAGATCAAGAGGAAATAAATAAATCCGGGAAAACGCAGATCAAACGAAGAAGACAAGGACATTATAGATTAAGTATACACCGACTGGGAAAAGATCCAGAAGGAGAGAAATGCAACACCCAGATCGCCAGAATATAAGAAAAGGGCCCACGGACCGGGACGAAGAGGAAGGATAGACCTTAAGGCCAGGAACACCGATGGCTCAGGATGAAAAGACAAAAATAAAACGAGAACCAGAGACGGATGAGAAAGAAGCAAAAAGGAAAAAAGGAAAAAAAGACATGGAAGAACTGAAAATAAAGATAGCATTTATGGAGGGAAGAGTAATGGAATTAGAAAACTGAAGTCTAAAAGCACAAAAAGATCAAAGTGCTACACAAACGCCAACAGTTAGTTACCTTTGCCGAAATACTGAAAAAGATGCGGCGAAAGTACCGGAAGAAACAAATCTAATAGAAACAAATAAAAGGAACGCAAGACCAAAAATCATCATCAAACCAGTGGTGATTATCTTTAACAAGAAAATAGATGTACTAGTAAACTCAAAAAACACTTGCAGGTGGAACCAGGCGCTGAGCATGCGGCTGGGAGGTGATAAAAATAACACTTGTAAATATGTACAGCCAATTCTCTATGCCAGCTGATATCTTTGTACATAAACTTGAACGAATTTTGGAGGGGTTTTATAGGAGAAATATAATGATTTTGGGAGACATAAACACTAAATCGCCGCTTTGGCACTGCCCTGAAACGGACGAAAAAGGAGAAAAATACGAGGACTTAATAAACCTATATCAACTAGTTGTCAAAACAAGGTAAACTAACCGCCAACTTTTCAGGGAAGGGTTGGGCGGCAAGTAACATAGATGTGACTTTGACAAGGGGCAACCTGAACACATAAATAAATTGATGGAAAGTTATGGATGACATCACCATGAGCCAGCACAGCGTCATTGGCTTCAATATAGACCTAGCGAACAAAGATGATAAACAATTTAACGAGGAACCAAACAAAATTAAGGATAACCTGGAGGACTGGGCAAAATAGATAGAAAAATAAACTGTTGAAGCAGTAATGAGAACGGCATCGACACCAGGAAATAACAACAACCGCAAATTTCTCTGGGCTCGGAGTTTGGATAGATTAAAGAGAGAAATGAAGGCAAGCAGAAAAAACTATCGAGCGGCTATAGACCACGAACTGAGAAGAATAAGACTTAACAACTATACGCAAATAAAGCAAAAATTCGAGAAAGAATTATATGAAACTAAAAAGAAACCTTGGGCTAAGTTTGTGGATCAAAACCTATGTAAGGATATCTGGGGTATGCCTTACAAGATGGTAATGCAAAAAATAAACACTAAAGGAATATTGCATACACTAAAGAAAGAAGTTGACACATATACAAAAAACTGGCGTGAAACAATGGAACTGTTAGCCACAAAACTATTCCCGGATGACCAAGTAGAAGACGATAGTGAAGAAAATGAAAGAATAAGACAAGAGGCAACACACACCACTGATGAAGATAACAACCAAGAGAAACCGTGGATAACCAATGAAGAAGTAGCATTTGCTATAAGGACCCTAAAACCACACAAAGCACCGAGCCCGGACCAAATTAGGAACAAGATTTATAAAGTGATACCAGAATACTGGTCTCCGTACATGTCGAGACTATTCAACGAATGCCTGAAGCAGGGAAATTTCCCAAAAGCATGGAAAACTGGAAAATCATTGTATTGTTAAAAGGAGAAGATAAACCAAAAACTAGCCCAAAGTCCTACAGACCAATCTGTCTGCTAAACGTAATTAGCAAAATCTTTGAAAAATTATTGATAACAAGAATAAATGTAAAAAAAATAGTAATACTGGAGCAGTGCAGATTACAGTATGGATTCCGTCGCGGCAAATCAACAGAGGACGCAATCAACGAGATTTGCGGTAGCATAAAGAAACTCAAGAATGATAACTGTAAATATGTTTTAACAATATTCTTCGACATAGCGGGGTCTTTGATAAAGTTTCGTGGCCCTCGGTGCTAAATGTACTCAAAAATCTAAATATACATCCAGCAATATGGAAAGTTGTGAAAGACTACTTCAACGACAGAAAGATTCATATTGAAACGGCTGATGGCGTTGTGCAGAAGACACCAACAAAGGATATAGTGTTCCAGCCATGCTTGCAGATACTGGATGAGATGAAAAATGTGGAAAGAGAAGTGGGATACGCAGATGACCTGGCGGTCGTGATTAAAGGCAACAGTCGGAGTGACCTACAAAATAAGGCAAATTACGTTATAAACAGTATGATGGCTTGGTGCAATAACAATAAGATGTCAATTTCAGCAGAAACAATGTAATCTTTAAAGGTAAACTAGACTATAACAGAGGACCTACAATGAAAATCAATAATACATCCGTCAAAAGAGTAAATGAATTTAAATACTTAGGCGTAATATTGGACGAAAAACTAAATTTCAGAAAACATGTAACAGAAGTAAAAAACAAAGGAAACAAAGTAGCACACAAAATAGTAAACATTGCAACCAAAGAGTATCGTATACCACTAAAAATAATAAGAATGTACCATGTCATAATACGCTCAGTAGTGGGTTACGCCGCCAGTGCATGATGTCACCGAATGGACGACATTAGACAGAAACAAATTATTGACAGATCGCAACGACAACTACTGCTACGGCTAACGGGAGCATACCGAACAACATCAGTAGAGGCACTTCAGATTGAGACAGCGACAATGCCGATCCACCTACAAATTAAGATCTTATAGCCGCGTACTAGGAAAAGAAAATCAACGAAAACAAAGTCAGAACAATTCTACAGCAAACAGCAGGGGACAGGAAAAAATACAAGAAATCTTAATCAGAGCCTGACAAGACGAATGGGAGACAACAACAAAGCGAGAAGAGTCTTTAGCATTTTCCCGGACGTGGCGGAGAGAGTCGGACTGCAACTTGAAAAATAGGGTGGACTAATGCATTTCATAACCGGTCATGACCCATACAGGCAGAAGCTACGGGATCTCCAGCTTATAGAGGATAATAAGTGCCGAGTATGCGGAGTAATCTGGACCTCGGAGCACACACTATTAAGATGTGAGGAAGTAAACAAACTGATTAATGAGACTATCCTGGGGGATACGCCTATTTACACAGTTCTGGGAACTCCAGAACTGATGTTGGTCCTCCGGTAAACGGCAAACAAAGATTTAGAGTACCACAGAAGAAGATTTGTGGCCGGGTCTGGGAGACCGTGAGAGGGACGTATGTAAAAACACCCAGAACTACAACCAGTGAGAGTTTCTATGACAGTTATAAACCGCAACAGCCGAGATTCACAACCGTGGTAAACTCGAACCGTGACCGCTACAACAGCGTAGCGCGAATAAAAAATCACGAACAATAAACATAAACAAAATATAACGTCTTGTGCGTTAAACTAGTACAACAAAGTCGAAAAACACAACAAACTCGAGTAAGATATAAGACTACTTGAGAGCTGCTGGAAACCAGTAGCAGAGTGCTTTGTTAGGAAATCCTGCAAAAGACACTAAATTAGTGTGAGAGTGTGAATGAAATGGTGGAGGGACCAGGATGAAGTGAAACAGTGTAGAGTGAGTAATTTTGCATGAAAACAGAACTAATGTGTATGTGGGCTACGGAAGCCGCACCCCACAGGAGCTTAGTGAATAATCTCAAGAGTGTGTGTGAGTGTGAATGGAGAAGAATAGACGCTCATATATCCAACTATATGAAGAAAGAAGGAGGAACAGAAATAGCCAATCTGGACTTTCCAGTGAAATACTAGCGGCCGTGACAATCTAAGATGCAACAAAGAAGAAGAAGAGACTAAAAATACCTTTCTTTTCTCTTTATTTCGTTACAGGGCAGCATAAGGCGCGCACAAAAGAAGAAACCTAACTCCAGTTTAACGTTTGCTTTGTCCTGTGTTTGTCTTTTATGTAATACATGTAAATTGTATAAAATAAAGCATACATGTGGATAGGGAGTCCCCTCCCCAGCAAAAGTTCAAAACTTAGGAACAAATACCCGGAGAACATTCCAGACGCTGGGACACAAAGACCGTCCCGCAACACCACCTGTCTCAGACAGACGGAACATACGAGATCGTTGGAATGTCGGAATCCCAGCAATCCAACAATCTCCAGGGACAAGCCAGCCCCAGGCTGGGAAGTACTAAGTAGTGCGCTCTGCACGTCATTGCAAGGGCACGACATAACCTGTGCAAGGAACGCAGAGAGGTAGGGGTGGAAAGGTGGACCCCTAAAATAAAATAAAATAGAAAATTACCTATTCGGTATAGGGATTAGCCTTACATTAGATTTACCTGTAGCGATTACCAACGTTAATATTTTCGTAGATTCTTAAACCGTACGTGGTCACGCTCACTGCAATTAACACATTTCCTATTACTGGTGACTTTGTGCCAACAAATCCTCCATTTTAAGAATCAATAAGGCAATGATATAGCTACGTAATCATTGAACTTCCCGCCTCGCGACGTAGACGACATAAATTCGGGTCCAATATCCAGCTTCAGGTGCTGTGATTGACCCAAGCCTCATGTGCATTTTGTAGGCGAGTTCGAATTTCAGATACACATCAATAAAACATAGATCGAAGAGATTATCTTATTTCAGTACAGCGAGATCTCTCAATAAAGTATCACGTCCCGAGGACTTCTCAATGAAGTATCTCCTATCCCATACCAGAAATGTCACTGTCAATCCGATCTTTACCTTCTCCATCTTTTCTGGTTAGATGAGAGGATTTTAATTAATATTATCGGTCGATCGTATACATCTGACAAGACACATAAAAAACAACTTTGAAACACAAAAACCGCGACAGGCAAAAACAGGGACCCACAAAAACCGCGACAGGCTAAAACAGCGACACACAAAAACCGCGACTGGCAAAAATAGCGACACACAACAACCGCGACGCACAAAACACCGACGAGTTAAAATAGCAAAATAAAAATACCGCGACGAAAGAACGGCGACTCGCAAACAGCGACATGCAAAACCGCGACAGGCAAAAACAGTGACGCACAAAAACTTTGACAGACGAAAACAGCGACAGGTAAAAAACGCGACGCGCAAAAACAGCGACAGGTAAAAACCACGACGCTCAAAACCGGCGACAGGCAAAATCCCCGACAAACACTGCGACGCAAAAACACGACAGACAAAACAGCGACACACAAAATCCGCGACAGACAAAAACAGCGACATGCAAAAACCGCCACAGACATAGTCGCCAAACACGAAAACTGCATCAAATCAAAACCGCGACAGGCAAAACAGAGAAGAACAGAAACCGCGACACAGTAAATAGCGACATACAAAAACCGTTATGCCTAAAACCGCAACAGACTAAAATTGCGATGACAAGAGCACAACGCACAATACAGCTACTCCAAAAGAGAAAGAGGCACAAACCGCGACGTGCAAAAACCACAACGCGCAAAAACTGCGAAGCACAAAAACCGCGCGACAGACCAAAACCGCAACTCACAATACAGTGAAATACAAATACCGCGACGCGCAAAAACCGTGACACACAAAAACATCGAAATCCAAAACCGCGACAGGCAAAACCCGCGAAAGACAATACTGCAACCCAAAAACAACGACTAGTAACAACAGCGACCTCAAAATCGTGGCTCACGAAACAGCGACTCCAATACTCCGAGGCACAAAAACAATGACGTACGAAAACAGCGGCAGACAAAAATCGCCACGAAAAAACCGCGACGCACAGAAATAAGAAGCAAAAACCGTGAGAAGCAAATACAGCGACAAACAATAACCGCGAGAGATCACAGTTGAAACAGGTAAAAACCAGTGACATACAAAACCCGCGACGCACAAAACCATCGACATCGAAATGCAGCGGCAGGCAAAAACAGTGACATACAAAACTGCGACAGTCCAAAATAGGGAGTGACAATTAAGACGCACAAAAATGGTGGCAGGCGAAAATCGCGACAAGCAAAATCAGCGACGATAAAATCCGCGACGGACAATACAGGAACCCAAAAACCGCGACATCAAAATCCTGGCTCGCAAAACATCGACCTCGACGCACCGAAACAGTGACGTACGAAAACAGCTGCAGACAAAAACAGCGATGGCAAAAGCTACGAAGCACGAAAGTAGCAAGAACCATATACCAACTCAGCCAAAAACAGCGATAGACAATTGCAGGGACGCACAAAAACACAGATCCAAACTGCGACAGGCGAAGTACCGCGATAGACAAAAACCGCGACCCACAAAAACAGCTCCTATTAACTGATTAAACTTGCTTCAATGTCAGGAATCACTTCTCGAAAGTCACAAACTTCGTTCTGAAACACCAATATTGTCTTTAATTAACTTCAGTGAATTTCGAGGTTACTCCTCCCATCCTTTAGTCTTGCTGCCCTTGTTCACCGCTCCTTATATTTTGGCATTCTCCATATCTCACTATGTTTTATTATATGCATTATGTTTGACTCGGATTTCAGCGACAAGATATCGTGTCCTTCTCTTGTTAGAACAGGATTGAATAAAGAACTTTCATGGCGTCCCGTGAATTTAAATTTAAATTCAGCGTCTAAGCCATATTGTATGGCCCCGTTACAGTCCCTCTATACCTAGTTCTGTGCGACAATCAGTAACCTTGAAACGCACCTTTCTATCGTGTTACTAACATGTACAGCACAATACATTTGGGACATTTTCAAGTATTTTACAATTGTCAATTCGCTGCGAAACAGATGTTTTTCGAAAAACGACAGCTGTTTTGGAGGTTTCAATAGACATGCGCGCTTATCGCTAATAAATTTGTCTTACCATAAGAAAGAATGAGAAGGCAACACTCAATATAGAGTGCCGCTAAATATGGGGCCAGCCAATGTGAAAATGCTTCGTTCCTTCTGTCTCTTGGCTTCATTCCCCTCGCCAATAAAGCAGTCTCCCAGCTCCCTCTATTCTATTCTATCTCTATGGCCAGGATTCTCAATTTGATGGAAGTATAGAACCAATGTTAGGGAAGGGAGTAAGCGGAGTTTTGGAGGGTTTCTATCGATTTTTAGCAATAAAACTTAAAGTTGGGAGTGTCTGATTGATGATTGGGGGATCTTGCAGAATCACTGAAAGGAGGACACTATACAACATTGTGCAATTTTCAGATTTAGACGTTTCTCGACGACGAAAAACGTTATTCTTTTAATATCCCCCATGTTTGGTTACATATTAAGACAATGTTTTTCACACAAGTACGTCACGCAAATACACTTATAGCCAGGGGTTTAGTGGAGGCAGAGCGCCGCACTTGTTCTTTTCTCAGACGTTAAGAATCGCTTTGTTTCTTTATGTTATTTAATTAGTTGTTTATTTTTCAAACACATTTCCTTTCATATGAAGTAAGTACCAGGATGAGTCATATGTTCGTAGCGTTTTCATGGATAATGTGCAGCACCCGCCTCCCCCTGTACCACAGAAGCCTATTCGGCGAAGTACATCCCATCACACTGTATGGTCCTTCTCCAACGTTCCACCAGTGGCCCAAGCCCCTGACGATACCAGCCTGCAGGCTTTTAAGCAAAGAACTCGGTAATGCCAGTTGTCACATCATTCACGGAATGGAATTGTCTGCCCCCAGGAAGTGTGCCATGGAACACTGATAAAGGTAGCCCCACTCTTGTACCAAGCCCAGAGTACCTCCAAGTGGGCATCTTTATCTTTCTGCCCCTCTAAGCAACATACGTGGGAAGAGAAGAGTCTTATGTCTTATAGTCGGTGCCTTATGATATCACAGACCCATCAAGGTGTCAGAGCATTCAGCGTCCTATATAAATATTGATCCGGAGGATCTTACTTAGAGTAAAAGAGATATAAATCATACCTATCGTACATATACAAAGGTGTACGTTACAAAATGGCGTCAAACAATGGGGCTTCGTCGGAAAACAGTAATGATAGCGACGTATTGGATGGAACAAGGTGCATTAGCAGATTTCGTGAGGAACGATGGAATACTAAATCAATAAAGAAGAAAAAATTGTTGGAAGAAAGCTTAGAAAAAATGGAAGCGAAACATGGATGAGGAAATGATTCAAAGAAGTAGAGACCAAATAAATCAAACGGTGGAATCAGACCTAAAAGCCTTTATGAACGATGTGAAGCATGAGATACAGGAAGTAAAGCAGGAAGTTGTAAATACAAGATTACAATTAACAAAGTGCATAGATATTATAGAAGGAAGTATGCAAGTATATAGAAATGAATGTAGAGAAATGAGTGAAGGAGGTAAAGTTATAATGCGAGAGAATAAAAAAGAAATTGATAACTTGAGAGTACGATTGGTAGAAACTGAAACGTAATTACGTGAGCTAAAGCAGGCTCAAGGAACTAAAATCAGAAGCAAAGAAAGATGTGGAGGTATTATGGGAGATGTAACGAATGACGATAATACTAGGAGATTAAATTATCATGAGAATGTGGTGACCTCATATCAAACTACCCTGAGATATATAGATCGTGTTGAGGAAGATAGATTTAGAGAACTTCGCAGCCCATGTGCTAGTGAGTATGCCGAATGTTGACATGATACTTATTATCCTGAAGAAAGGTAGGAGCGATTTGTTTATAATGTGACTAAGCAAATGTCTACAACAGCTAAAGAACCTTCAATAAAAGACATGCAGAATGTTCCAAAGTGGCAAGGTAATTATATGGAGCAAAGCCCAACTAAATATTTGGAAGCGTTAACCGAATATTTATCATGTTTTAATGTTAATCCAAAGTCCAAATGAATATCTTACAAAGAGCTATTGAAGGACCGGCAACAGGGTTTTTTGGCCTTAAGAAGATGAATGTTAGGACACATGAGGATTTTTGCTATATGTTCTTACAATAATATGCTAGTCCCGAGAGAATTAAAGATAAGAAAAAAGCATAAAAGAGTAAAAAAAATGATTGGGTAAATGTAACCAATTATGAGAATAAGATATATGAAATCATTGCACAGTTTCACAATATTGATTAGTTTATCTCTGAAAGAGATTTGGTACGTATGGTAACTCATATGCTACCTGAACGAATGCAGCGAGATTTAGCCATTGTTAACGATGCTCGAATACAAGTATTGATGAATTACCTAAGGAAGTGCGATAAAATAAATCTGGAAAGAAGTGAAATGCGATCACTAGGGAATCAAGATCGAAGCCGAAATACAAACGATGTAATGTACAAGGAGAGGTAATATTAATAGACCACGGTTTCAAGGCGAATCACAATATCCGCGTAATTTTGAGAATCGAAATAGTAACTACCGATGGCGTAATGGAAAGTCCAATGTAAGATAACCGAAACCAAATACAATCACGAGGCCAGCGGCGAATTGAGCAGCCTCGAAGACCAGTAGTAAATATGTGTAACACAAGAGTGATAGAGAATAATGATGGCAGTACAGATATAAGAAATGATGATAATGATTACAGGACACTACAATCTGATATCCAAGAGAGATCAAGACGGGAGCGAGAATTCACAAAAAGGGGAATACCTTTTCAGTCAAGCATTAATGAGGAGCATTTAAACTAGAAGATCGGGTAAAGGAAACAACCTATCCTATACCCGATAGAGCAAATAGGCTAAAAACAATGAAAAACATAATTTTCTGGCTACTCAACCATCAGAGCCGGAAGCTATCAAATTAATAAATGATATTAAGACGTTAAATTTAGAACAAAAGACCAAATTAACAAAAGTATTGTTAGATCATAAGTCGGTATTTAAAGAACGACCGGGATGCCACAAAACCTTCGTGTATGACATAGAACTTAAAGAAGAGGTTATAATTAATTCTAAGCAATACCCTCTACCTCATTCGAAACGTGATAGTCAAAATTGAGTTAGAAAATTAAAAAAATGGTTTATCATAGAAAAAGCTAATAGTCCGCATAATAATACGTTACATGTTGTAGTTAAGCCTGATGGTACAGTAAGTCCAGTACTGTATTTGAGAATTCTAAATAAATATGTTGTATCTCCTAAAAATCAAGTGGATGATATAATTTTTTTGTTGTCGAGCTACAAGGAAGCCAAATATTTTCCAAAACTAGATCTTTCACTAGCTTATTTTCAAGTGAAACTATCAACAGTCAGTCGCCCATATACAGCATTCCGATTTGGAAATATACAGTTCCAATTTAAAAGGCTACCTTTTGTATTGGTAAGTTCGGTATCGGTCTTTATTGCTGCAATGAACTCTACGTTTATTCTGAAAACTAGCGAATGGTTGAATATATACGTTGACGATTTATGTTGCTTTACCAGTACGTTTGAACATCATTTGGATTGTATCAAAGCCATTTTACAGACTTTAATGAAGTATGGAATGACGGTTAAGTTGAGAAAATGTAAATTTGCTTTAACAGAAATAATTTTTCTAGGTCATGTTATTAGTGGAAAGGGGATCACTTTAGATCCAAAGAGACATGAAGCGATTAGGCAATACCCAAGACCGAATAGTAAACGACAACTGCAGCGATGGCTTGGGGTTTGCAATTGGCATCGTAAATTTATAAAGAACTACACTAATTTAATGGAACCATTTTACCATCTATTAAAAAAGGGTTAAAAGTGTATATGAACAGAACAACAAGAAGAAGCATTTTTACAAATGAAAATGATACTGACTCAAGTCGTATTTGGTGCAACCAGATGGTGCAAACCAATTTTATGTGGTAATCGATGCGTCGTCAAGTGGTATTGCAGGATACCTTGGACAAGGACGAAGAGAAGATAAAGAAATTCTACAATATACAAGTAGACTATTAAAGAATAATCAGAGAAAGTATTCTACAACCGAACGTGAATGTCTTGCTATCATTTATGTAGTAAACAAATTCTCTTTTCTGAAAGGTAGACATTTTTTAGTATATACGGACCATAATTGTCTTAAGTGGCTAAGAGATGCCAAAGATTGGAATGCTAGAATTTTTAGGTGGGCACTAATGCTGCAGGAGTATGATTTTGATATCCAATACACAAGTGGTAAAGAGAATATAGTAGCCGATGCCATGAGCCGTGCACCGGTAGGATGTGAAGAGAAAATTCATTTTATTAACCTGAATCTTCATTCTTTAGGGGATTTAAACTTTCACTATAATGAAAATGAAGAAATACAAAGCATAATAAATGAAGCTAGAAGATTGTGTTGTTAAGGAAGCTCGGAAATATAAATGGGAGAATAATACCTTATGGACTCGACATGGAAAAGAACAAAACTGGAAAATAGTAGTACCTCAGGGAAGTACGCAACCCATTTTACATCAACATCATAACTTTATGGGACATTTCGGTGTTAAATGGACTACAAAATCAATACAACGACATCTGTACTGGAAATAAATGAGAAACCAAATAAGGGAACATATTAAAATTGTCAAGTTTGTTATGAGACAAAACCAGATTTAAGAAGTATTCGAAGGAAACAATGCCATATAACAGCAGAGTAATCTTTAGAATTGGTATCTATTGACTTAATTGGTAAACTTCCTAGATCAAACTCTTATTCATTTATATTATCACTAGTTGATGTGCATACTAAATTTGCAATGCTATACCCCTTAAAAGCAGCAACTGCATCAGAAATTATAAAAAGAATGGGAGAATATTTCAAACATAATGGAATACCACTAAAAATTCTATCGGATAATGGATCACAATTCGTTTCTGATAAATGGCAAAACTTTATGCAGCTATATAATCTAAGACACATATTAACTTCTCCTTACTATCCACAAGGAAATCCAATTGAAGGTATAACCGAGATATCGGGCGTATCCTACGAACATATTGCCATAATGATCATACGCTCTGGAATAGTTATCTAACACAGGTAACTGCGTTTTTAAACAATACAATTAATGAACACCATAATTGTACACCGCAAGAGAAGTTTATGCAGGTCCCAAATTACAATTTTTTGAGGCATGTGTTACCATCTCAAGAGTTATTGACTGATACTAACGATGAAACAAAACTAATCCGTACACCAAGAGTTAATAAACTAAAAAATAATTGGAGAAGATGAGTTAAAAGTGAATATGTTAGTATATCGTCGTATCCATAAATTAAGTTCCGCAATACAAAACAAAATTGGTAAATTATATAAATTATATGAAGGGCCTTATATTGTTACACATATCTATAACAATGTTGCTACAATTGTATCATTGACATCGCATAAGAGTAGAACAGAATATTTTAGCAATCTGCGAATTTTTCAACGAACAAAAGAAAAACAAGAGGAATTGATTAAAGGATTTAAGGACTTCCACTTAAACTTTACTGATAAAACTAAGCCAAACTTAGTACTACAATTGGAAGATAAACCAGAACTTCAAAATAATGAAAGAGACATCTACGAAGTATATAATCAAATTATTATCGGAATTGCTCACATAAAGACTAAGGCATTAGTTGACACAGGTGCCACATGTTCACTATTAAGTTATAAGTTGTTACTTACATTAAAGCAAGAACACCCAGCAATGAGATTGGATATTTCATGGGCGGAGATGATCCGAATCAGAACAATACAAGCCAAAAGTATTAAACCAAAAGGAATCTTATTAACAAATATATGGCTAAATAATAGTCTATGTGTAAACCTGGATCTATAAGTAATTAAAGAATGCCCGTATAATATTATACTGGGGCATAATTTCTTGGCATATTTTAGTGAAGTTATATTCAATAGTCATGAGCATATTCTAACATTAAAGGGATTAACAACAAGTACCCAACGTTTTGTGAACTTGGAAAAGTTGGAAGATGCAGGCATTTAGGCAATTCAGTTGGTACAACTTACCTTAGGGAATAATAAATATAAAAGGAATAAACAACATAGAAATAATATAAATTATACGCAGTTATTAAATCAGTATGACAGTAGGCTTCAATATAATCTCAATCAGAATTGTGTGAATAAAGCTCAAAATCTATATCTCGAGATAAATCATATAAGTTATAAGTACAGAAATCCGATTATATCTCACAGAAATATATTAAGCAATTTGTGAATAATGTTGATTTTTAATGCATACCGGTGCTAAGATATCACTGGTAAATCTTTATGGCTATGTTGCTTGAAAAAGTGAACTTTATGAGTTTGTTGTGTTTAAAAAAATGTAAAAATTGTAAATATGTTTAATGGAAACTTACAATTTTTTTTTTCGTTTGTTGGAGGGGCTTTATGATACGTCACTGTACAACTGCCCTGATCAGTTGGCTGAAGGAGTATCTTCCTTTACATGGATGATCTATACTAAAGTTTACCCTATGCGACAGAATGTGGAAGAGGCTGGACGATTAGACCAAAGGTGATCAAAGCCAGCGTGAATATGATAATCTAGATGTAATATATAAAGGACAACCTAGTTAAACAATTTTATCGACCAGTAATGTTATATATGAAATTACAATCGCGAAAGTAGTTAACTATATGTTAGAACGAACACCAATAGAAAATGAACATCAACAATACTTACAGGATGGAATTATGTCTCGTTAAGCAATATTGACGAAGTAATTTGGAAAGAGAAGAACAAAAGGCTGTTTGAGCTTTTATAGAAATCATAGGTATGGAAATGAAAGGGAATGCGCAACCTCTGATAATATTTCGTGCGAGTCGTCGTTTCTTCGGGGTAAATCAAGTAATTAGAATGAGGACGCTAGATGACATACTAGACTGGGAGAAAGAACCATGTAATGCAAACTGACAAAGATTAATATTCATGCATGAAGTAGAAATGTTATGAAAGGCAAAACATAATCATGGTATGCTTTATAGTGAGCGGATATGCATTCCACATATTTTATGTTATAGTTTTGGAATGGAAGTTATGAACACGAAATTGTATGTAAACTCTATGTATGTAAAACAGCATTGTAAGTTATGTAAGATGCAACTTAATGATATATAATCATTAGTGGGGCTTTGTCTCTGCATAGTAAATGTCTCCGAATATAACCCGTTTTTCATTTACGCTATCGTAATTCTTGCAAGAGTGAACACTCTTGGCTAAAAGAATACTGATAAAGGTAGCCCCACTCTTGTGCCAAGGCCAGAGTACCTCCAAGTGGGCATCTTTATCTTTCTGCCCCTCGAAGCAACCTACGTGAGAAGAGAAAAGTCTTATGTCTTATAGTCGGTGCCATATGATATCACAGACCCGTCAAAGTGTCAGAGCATTCAGCGTCCTATACAAATATTGATCCGGAGGATCTTACTTAGATTAACAGAGATATAAATCATATCTATCGTATACATACAAAGGTGTTCATTACACGAAACAGATGAAAATCAGATGGCGTAAGATCGGGACTGTAGCGGGTGGTGGTAAAATGTCCACGAAATCCATGTCAGCAATGTGCTAGCGGACTCTTCTTGACCCGTGGCATGGAGCGTTGTCAAATTGGAGGAGCAGTCGCTTTCGGTTCACCAGTGCTGGATAACGACGGCGCACAATGTCGTATACCCGTTGCAACTGTTCAGCATACAATGTCCCATCTACGGAACGAGCTCCCTGTGCACCGGACCTTCGAAATTCCACCACACACACAGCATTGTCTTCTCTTGAAACCGCCCTCTTTCAACCACTGTCTGCGCCTCGATACCTGGTCGAAGCCATTGTTTCCCGGTGTCAGGACAACGAAGAAAGATCCACTTTTCATCATTCGTGATGATCCGCCGCCAAACCCTGTCGTCAGTTGGGTTTCGAAGCAGTTCTTCACACACGGTCACACGCTGTTGAGATTGAGTGGGAGTCAAATCATGGGGAACCATTCTCGGTTACCTGGAGTGAAACCCAAGTTGATGTAGAAGACGAATGACACTGGTTTGTGATGTCTGGACCTCATCTGCCAGCTGATGGTATTGGTTCCTGGGTTTCCTTCAACAGCGTTCAGGGGGGCATCGATATCCGTCGTCACAGGGCGTCCACTCTTGGGCTTGTCATCGAGACTGGTGTCACCAGACCGAAAACGTTGAAACCACTTTCTAGCTGTGGACGGGTGGACAGTACCTTCATCTTCTACGGCACAGATTTCCTTGGCTGCTGCTGCTGGATTCAACCCCTTTTTCCACTAATGGTACAGAAGCACACAAGTTTCTCCTCAGCCATTGTCCTGCCAACTGCGTATTTAACGCGTAGTTCCTCCCACACACCATTAGCGCTGTGATCAGACAGACTAGTGACACGCTTTCTGCCACCACCACCTTCACCTGTTCTACACGTTCCACATGGTTTTCCGGCATCGAGTGGGCACCCAACGCTACGAACATATGACTCACCCTGGTATTAACCACTTTTAGGTCCCCTGATAGCAAAGCTATGGAAAATAGGATCCTTATAATCCCGCTCAATCCATTCGTCCGTCCGTGTTCTGAAATTAAACCTCAGGAACTACAAGGTGTAGAGAGGTGCTTGAGGTAGAGAGGTATAACACTTATTTTTTTCAAATTGCTGCCATTGTCAAAGGTAGCAGCATCAAACTTGGCATGAACATTATTATTCGACACAACAGAAAAATACTGTGAATGTCCTATTAATAAACACTCCGTTGTCAGTGTTGCTAACCCGTGTCCACAAAATATATTATGAACCACAATGTGTAGAGTCGTAGCTGACGTTTCGTTAGAGAAGTCTCGGATAGAGTAGCTCAGAGCCGGAAGAACAATCTTGATTGGTAGTGCTGGTCAGTGTTACCAACCGATTATTTTAAATTCAATTTCTGAAATTACTGCCAAGCTGTGCAAACTATCTTCTCCAAAATTGGCATAAGGGTTATTTGAAACAATAGATCAATTCTGTGGTTGTCACCGTTCTGAAGCATCTCAGTCCTCAGTGTTGCAGACCTACTTTCTCTACAGTTCAGTTTCCTGCCTTCTTCGTTAGAGGTAGCAGTCTCAAGCTTGGCATTGTTATTATTCAACACAATAAAAAATACTGTAGATGTCTCCCTTCCTAAGCATCCCGCTGTCAGTATTGTCAAATAGTGTCCAAAATATCTTATGATCCACAAAATGTAGTGACGTAGTTGTGATGTCGTTGGAGGAGTCTTGGCTTGACTAGCTCAGTCAACTGGACATCATAATTAGGTGCCGCAATTGTCAGTCTTCGCAACCATTTAAAAATGTAATATTCACTTTTTCAACATCTGCACCAAACGTTGTATAAACTATTCGACACAATTGAAATGTACTATAGGTTTTCCCGTCCTTAAGCACTCTAGTTGTCAGTGTTCCGACCTGTTTTTTAAAAATGAATGTTTGTGTGCCTGAAATGCTGTCAAGAGACCGGAGCCTTGGCGATTGTTAGTAGAATCGCAAAGCTAACTTGTTTTATCCTGTGACAGACTAATCCGGAATGTGTGGCCTTCATGAAGCTGCAGCCGCGAAAACGGCACAAACGACAGAAAGTAGTGCAATAGTTTGTGCCACAAGAAGTTTCGTTTGTGCTCAATTTGTAGCAAAATTATGCGACACTCAATTTTGAGGGCAGCTTCAAGCTTAAATTAGCTGAAAATGTAAATTTCGAAAAGAAGTTTGTGCTTGTTTTATGCCGGATTGTGCCGTAGAATGTTTCCCTTGTGCTCAGTTCGTCACAAATATATGAGATATTTAATTTCTTCAAACTTGGGGCAAGCTTCACTTCAAAATATAAAAAAATAAATCTTAAAACCCATTTGCAATGTAAATTTTAACATGAAATTTGAGACAATCGTTTGTGCTTTTGTGCTGGATTATGCAGTGGAAATATTCATTTGTCCTCAATTCGTCACAAGGGTATGCGACATTCTTTCATGCTCGAAATCTCGAAAAAATTAAATTTTGAAACTGAATGGGTATCAATCGTTCGAGCTGAACAGTAGAACAGAAAGTTTCATTTTTTGCTAAACTCGCCACAAAGATTTCCGGTATTCAATTTTTAGGAGGCCAACTTCAAAGTCAAATTTGCCTCATATACAAATTTCAAAAGGCATTTCATGACAATTATTTGTACATTGTTTCTGCTGAACATTGCCACAAATATTTCCGTCTGTGCTCAAAACGTCGCAAAATTATAGTACACTCAATTCTGGCGTTAGTTTCACAATGAAATTGGTGGAAAATATAAATTTCGAAACTGAGTTCATGGAAATCGTTTGCGCTTTACTTGTGCTGGATTATGCCACTAAAAAAGAAGTTTAAGCTCACTTTGTCGCAAAAATATAAGAAAGTAAATATGGGAGGTAGGAGATTCACGTTCAAATTCGTCTAAATTGTTAATTTCAAAACGACATTATTTACGTCAATTGTTTTTGCTTCGTTTGTGCCTGATTGTGCCTACGAAATATTTATTTGTGTACAATTCGTTGAAAATTGAAATTGAAATTTATTTAACTTTTGTACATTACAAGGTTACATAACATTTCGTCTCACAAATCCTCAGCTTGTGTGTGAGTTTTATTCTCGAAAAATTATCATTAGTTTGTTGTTATCTTGTTACCCATAACAAATTATTTACATAATATTACTTCTGCATCATTGTCATTTAGACTTTCTAACAAACTCAAAAACAGTTTTGTGAATCGGTTTGTTTGTTTCTCTTTTCTAAAGTATATAAGTGTTTTATTGTAAATTTTATTGTATTGCATAGTGCAATTTTCTTTCTCTTAAGAAATGAAAGTTGTTCTTGTAGGAAACGAAAATTGCTTCTTGTGAAAGAGAAGGTCTACCTTGGCTTGAGAGAGAGAATTTGATATGTATTTGTAGAGGGAAAGTGTAAAACACAACAAAATATTAATATTCATGGTTCGTTTACCAAAAATGTTCAGGATGTTTGCAAGAAAAGTGTTAAATACGTTGGAATATTGAAATGAAAAAACATTTTAAAAAATCAGTTCAAATTCAGCGAAATCGTTGAGAAGTAGTTATTTTATTTTTATCCCAAGCCAGAAAGTAATTGCATGTGTAATACTGCAGTTTAGCTACTTGCGCCATAGAGCACTGGAAAAGACTCAAAATGCTATGTTTTATCTTCCTGTAGAAAGAAAACCTACTGAAAGGCGTGGAAGACAAAAACATTATCTAGTGGAAGTTAACATGTACTCATAAAGGGCACAAAACCCGTGTAGAAAACGCGAAAGTAGTTAGTCCTTGTTTCCATAGAACGCAATTTTCTGCCCTAAATTAGAGGCTGATGTGAGTGAAAGTACATAACAGGGAAGGCGTCTGTGTGTCCTTCCATTCATAATGAACCCATGATTTTGCTGCAGCAACAATGAATACTCACCAGAAAAACAATGGAAATCACGTTATTCCGTATAACTCCCGTGTCCATAACAAGGAGCGTCACTCAATTAAGCCATTCACACCCTAAAAAATAGTTCAGTTTTTCTGCCGGGGAATTTGTTCAGTTCCACACAGGTATGAAAACCATGTTTAAAACAACAAGAGTGGTTACTCCTTGTCTTTTATAGATTGAAGTTGGAATAACATAGTTTTCATCGTTTGTGGTGATTTTCCATTCTCTGTCATGAAAATCAAGTAATTTTAAATTGTATTGCGTTCTACAGAAACATGGACTAACAACTTTCGCGTCTTACATATGGGTTTTGTGTTCTCTATGAGCACATCGAAAAGATCAGACATCATACACATTAGGTCACGTTTTGCTTTTTAGTAGGTTTCCTGGCTATAGGAACATAAAACGTAGCATTTTGAGTTATTTCAAGTGCTCTATGCCACAAGTAACTAAACTTCAATACAGCCTTGTTGCACTACGTGCATTTCACTTTAAACCTGAAGTTCCACCAATTCCTCCACTTTTACTTCTTATATCAATAACGACTAGCGTCTTGGCGATGTTACTTTATTATTTGCCCTTCAATACGCCAAGGAAGCTCGACATTTAGTCCTTTTCATTTCTGTAGGAAAATACGTGTCATTCATAACACGAAGTGACAATCAGTATTCCTCCCCGTGCCGCCATATTTACATATTGTGAACAACTCGAGTACATATTTAACGAAATAGTAGTGACACATGCCTTTTCGTAACCCTTTTGGATTAATGGATGTCGCTACGTGTTTCTAGAAATGCCTGTCTGAGTTATTTGCAAGGAAATGAGTGGTACATACGATTCAGTACCTGGCGCAAGTTTGGAAAGCTAAAGTAATATTTATTGAAAAGAGGTTAACACTTTGTGTTCCATATGTTTCACAGCATTAAATGATGTAGTGAAGTGCACGAAGTTCTTAAGTACTGTGGAGGAAAGATTGCAGTCTAGAAGCTGCATTCTTAATGGGATCGAAAGTGCAAATAATGGTAATAATGAAACCACTAAGTTGACATGCTTCATAGGGGGTCGTTGGATCGATCCCTGCTCATGTCACGTGGGTTTTGTGGTGGACAAACACCATGTGCGTGGGTTTACTCAGGGTACTCCAGTTTCCTCCTGCTTTTTTCATTCCACTAATTCATCCCATCATCATCCATACGACCTGAGCCATAGTTGCCTAGAGACCTTAAAATAACTTCAGTTCAATTTACATGTTTCATAGGTTTGAATGATGTAACAGATTGGAAGTAGTAGAGAAACATCGTATTTAGAGGCATTGTAATGGGAAATCGCACATGGACGCAGTAGAACTTTGGGATAGTTATTTTGCACAGGTTTTCACGTTGATGTGAAGTGTAGATACTACAGAAATACATGAATTGCACTTTGTCAAGAGGATCATAAATAAAAATGAGGAAGGACAGTCTTTAAAATTCAAACGTTTTCTGTTTATTCTATACGACACTAAACCCAATCTGCACGTATATTTGTTTACAAGCCACAAATGCTATCCTTGTACCTCAATTGAAAATAAAACCAAATATAAACCTTTTGAATCAATACCATATTATACAACCTTAAGAATCAGACTTATCGAATGCAATATTTAAATTTTTCCAAAGTAATTAGTTTTATATGAACAAACTATAACATTTTCATTGGCATATGAAGCCAAATATTTCATTGGAAGTCGTAATGTTGCTCAGTTGGCTATCATGCGTTTCTTGAGACTAACTTTCAACAAGGCTTGGATTACCCTCTTACTCAAAATCCATTTCGGAAAAGATGTACTTGAAAAGCGACTATGAATAATGCATTTCTTAAGTAAAAATTTCATGTCAAAATGCTCTTACTCAAATGCCATTTGAAGACGTTCTGAGATCAGGACTCTGAATTCGACTCTAAGAGACTCAACTTGAAACTCAGGAATCCTTCGCAAACTTGAGAAAGGATTATGAATAAGTAGCAGACTAAAAATGTAACTTTAAGTAACGAATTTTCTACAAAACGGGACTCTGAATTCAACAATAAATGACTCTTACAAGTAGGCCTACTGAGTAGTAAATCCAAGGTAGATTAAGTTATTTTAATAATTCATGAGGGGATCCCCCACGGCGTGGTAATAAGACTTTTGACAGAGCATATGTATATATATATATACATCCGTCTACCATTATGGAATCCTTGACATGCTGTATGTTTGTGGGACCCACCATTGATAATTATGTATAATTAAATGTAAAAGCGTATATTAGACTTAGAAATTATCGTTATCAACGCTATTTACTTCGATTTTAGAAAATCCAATTTTTTCCCCTCCCTATTCATGCAATAGTCAATGTGAATCCCTTTTACTCTTTTACCATTGCGAGACCCATATACGAATTTTTCATACTATCATTATGAAACCTTTCTATGTTCAGTCGTACCAACCTTTGTGCTTCATGTCAGTACTTCGAAACATGAGAGAGACTGAGTTAGTGCTTTGATACGGGTAAGGCGTGTGTGAAAGTGCTCCGTTTTCGTGTGTCCTTTTGATGGGAGGAACAAGGAGGAGATAAAAAGTGAGTACAAAAACTTGATTATAAACCTAAAAGGCATAACTCCTGAGGATATAGACTTCGCCAGATTTTTTTTTGAGGAGTAATTGGGTCCAAAAGATTTCTATGCTAACTTTATGGGCTTAAAACCGATGCTATTCACGTCGATCAGAAAACTTCTACATCATTGAAGTAACTGACCGACAATATCCGGTGACCTTCAACAGACAATCTGTCGCTAGGCAAGAATCTTTCTTTCTAAGTCCTGGTCCCTCAGTACACTGAAAATTCTTACGTGTTGGTGCCAATAGTGAACATGCAGGGCTAGGTGATCTGTATCCTCGGGACCGTTGGTGATGGGTGTGTAGCGTTCTGGGAGGGCGCTGGCCTCGGCCAGGGGGCTACTGACCCCCCAAATTTTTGAGGGGTGGCCATCCCCCTTTTACCCCCTTTACCCCTCCCCCTTTTACTCCCCCCGTTTTCACTCCCCCCTTCTTATTTCCCACGTTGGTCCCCCTCCCTGAGGTCGGTGCCCGACCGGGTGCTGCGCTCCCTGGCCTGTGGTTCCGGGGGTGCGGTGATTTATTTCCTGTAAGTGTAAAGACAGCTTGACTGTACTGTGTCTTAGTGATTATTCGTAGCGTAATCGAAAATGGCGAGAAAGTGCGACCTAGCGGATTTTACGCGTTCGGGCCTTGAAAGACTAGAGAACGAATGGCTCTCAGAAAAAGGGGACCCGCGAGACCAAGCGAAAAACCCGTTCCAGATTAAACTCCAAGAGAAGATCAAGAAAAAAGAAATAAATCCGGGAAAACCCAGATCAAACAAAGAAGACAAAGACCTTAAACAAACCATTATAGATGAAGTATACGCCGACTGGGAAAAGATACAGAAGGATAAGGAGAGAGATGCAACACCCAGATCGCTCAGAAGTATAAGAAAAGGGCCCACTGACCGGGACGAAGAGGAAGGACATACTTCAAGGCCAGGAACACCGATAGCTCAGGATGAAAAAACAAAAAGAAAACGAGAACCAGAGATGGAAGAGGAAGAAGCAAAAAGAAAAAAAGAGGAAAAAGACATGGAAGAACTTAAAATAAAGATAGCATTTATGGAGGGAAGAGTAATGGAATTGGAAAGAAACCAGGCCAAATTGGAAAGAGAAAATGACAGACTAAGACAATGCGAAATAAAACTTGCGCAAATGACAACGAAGCTAGAAGAAAGGGAAGCGGAACTCCAGAAGGAGGAAACTGCGAATGTCAGACTGAGAGATGAAGCAGTCCAAGGAAGTCTGGTTGTCAACGAACTGGAATTCCGAAACAGACAACTAGAAGAGAATAAGCAGAAACTGGAAAACAAAATGGCTCAAATGGAGGAGGAAATTAAAAACTTGTACAAAGAAAACGGAAGTCTAAAAGCACAAAAAGATCAAAGTGCTACACAAACGCCAACAGTTAGCTTTGCCGAAATACTAAAAAAAGATGCGGCGAAAGTACCAGAAAAAACAAAACTAATAGAAACAAACAAAAGGAACACAAGACCAACAATCATCATCAAACCGAAAGAAGGCGAAAGCATAAAAGACGCAAGAATGAGACTAACCAGAACAATAAATAGGCAGGATCGCATAAATTTCCAAATTATACAAGCAAAGTCAGCACTAATTCTACAAATGGCGACACCATCAGATGAGGAGAAAATAAGACAGCACCAGGGAATGAAAGAACAATTTGACCTAACAAACAGAAGCACTAAGCGGAACCCATTGATGATAGCCTATAATATCCCATCAGAGTTAAAAGAAAAGGATGTGATAGAAGAACTGATAGAAATAAACTTATACGAATTGACTGACGAGCAGAAACAACTTATTAAGCCACGATTTAAGACTGGCCCGAAGAACCAGGACCGATACCACCTGGTCTTCGAGACACCCAGACAGGTAAGAGAACATATATTGCGAAACCCTAGAGTATACATAGGGTACGAGGCCACAAATGTGAAGGACTTCCTGGTAGTGACTACTTGCCTAAATTGCCACGATTACGGCCATCTCGCTGCACACTGCAGGAATGACACATGTTGTGGAAATTGTGGGGAAAAAAGCCACAAGAAAACCGACTGTAACGCCAAGGAACAAAAAGTCTGCATACCATGTAGGATGAGGAAGAAGCTGTGTGGGGCCAAAAACCAACAGGAATGCCCTCAATATAAACTGGCTTTACAAAGAGTAATAGATAGGTTCGATTATGGACAATAATCCAAATTCGACCCATGGTCAGGAACAAAAATCCACAAAAAGAAAGAACCCCCCATGCAGAATAAGAAGGAGTAGGAACAGACTCATACAATTCAATAAAACCAAGAAGTTGGAGATAGTTAAAAAATGGATAAACGAAGGAACATCAACCAAAATAGACAACTTCCTCATAATCAAGAATGGATACGTCGATATGCAGCATGAAGAACAAATAGTTATGCACTATATAAACCCGGACTTGACAACTTTCCCGAGAGGTTTTGCACAGCTTGTGGCTCTCACACATGACGAATA
>JAGDQP010019283.1:4764-16682 GCA_022664845.1 Lepisma saccharinum
GCAACATCGAGTTGCCATCGAGTCGCAACATATCTTAATGGCACGATGTTACATGATCAACTTTCGGTTCCATTACGTACATCCTACACTACAGTAGTTGTTACGAGTTTGTGGAATCCGCAATTGTTAGTGGTTTCTGTACAAACTGATCATTTTCCATCCGCATTATGCCATAACGTAAGTACAGCATAAATGATAATATTAGGAGAGAATTCCCTTCAAGTAAAGTAGATGAAAATACGCTACAGATCTCTGGCTATAATTTGACATATTAAGAAACATCCAAAATTTTCAGCATGTTGTGGGCCAAATTCAAATGCTTGGAGGCATCCATTCTCCAATATTCAAATACAACCTTCCTTAATCCACACTGAATATTCGAGATACGAGGAAGCATGGAAGTGTGTGACTGTGTGCGCGCTATGCCCCGTTCAAATCGCTGCTTCGAAGAGACTAAAAGGGAACATATGTCACACGTAAAACAATGGCTTTTGTTGGAAACAGCTTTTAATTAAAACTGTAATTCTGACACACTGAATGAACAGGAAGAACAAAGGACGTTTACTTTCAGTCGTCTTGTTGTTGCCAGAGAATTCCAATATAACGCACTCCCTTTAACAATATTCGTTTGATGTTCCGTAGTATTGTTCTGTACTACAACTCGACGCTCAAGAATGAATGCTCTTACGTACCAAATTCTTCTTCGGATGAATTTCCCAACTCTGGCACACTTTGGAAATACAGTCTCAATTATCTATGGAATAAGAAACAAAATGATCACTATGGTTTCGGAATGCGATTGTTTTCAATTGTGAAAGGTTTGGCAGGGAATGACACACTCCGTACAGTAATAGGTTTCATTTAAATTTTTGCCTATTGATAAAATTCGATATTCCACATACTTCACAATGCAAGAAAAAACAATCCACAAAGGAAATAAATCTTATAAAAAGAACTGTCTACATCCACGTCTATACTAATTGTTTGATTTCACAATGCATAAGAACGAACTTCTTTCAGATACAAAAGCTTTTAGTCTTCGCCTCTATTGCTTCACTTTTGCACTTGACGATAGTCGGTCAAATAGAAACATTTCCCCAAGTTATCTTTAGGCTTATATTTAATCCAGATAAATGAATGCTTCGGTTCAATCCTAGTAGGTTTTCCCACCATTTCCTATTTATTACGTCAATCATTCAAATTTCAACCCAAAGGGCAGGGAAGGGCGTAATCCATAGTGCTGTTATCGTCCATAAAATTCATTTTATCTTTTTCCTTCAACCCAAATGGAGGGAAATGTAGTTGCCAGAGGTTTTATCAACATCGAAAAACATGGCGATGTTGTTTCAACACAATGTTAGTAACTAGTGTTTCTTTCTGTTAAATCAACATTATCATATTTAACACGAAATCTCTTTTCAATCAATTGACTTTGATCAATTGACACCTTCGTTATGTTGATTCATCCAACCAATGTGCTGAATTAACGCCAGCCTTCTTCTATGTTGACCATACTGGCAATCGCCTCGTGAAACTGAGGAAAATCGGAAAACCACAGTCAGTATGGTCGCAGCAGGATTCGAACCTGCATTCCTACCCAGTGTCGAAGTCTGACACCGTAACCACTAATTGTTTTCACATGTATCATCATAGTAATTATTATTATTCATTTTAACCAAATAAAACTACACTCTTAAGGAGTCGCTGCCATCTTATAAATTAAAACCAAAATACCTTAATTATTCACGCGTAACTAAGGTGTGAATCATCTTTGTTTAAATTTGTCTCAAGAAATCAACTGTCTTTCACGATGATTTAACAATTCTTGGAAGAAGCATCAAATAGCTACAAATAAATTATACAAAAAAAAAAAAACTGGAATGTGACGAGGTAGTAACCACGCCTTTTTAATTTGCGTCTTTCAGACTTTACTGCGAGGAGGTGTGACAATTCCTGTCCTCCCACACAACTGACGCACATCGAGAAGTGAGGCTATAAGATGTCGCTGTATGTCACAAATCAGTGGAACTGATTTCCAAGTCTCAGTGTTTTGAAACGCTGAAGAAAAGCGGAAAAAGAAATGTTTACATTTGAAAAAGTGCAGCAGTTCACAACACGTGCGGAGGACACCACACGATGACCTTCCCACTCATCCTACAGTGCAAGGAAAATTTGTCACACGACACATACACAGTACATTTGCCACAAGAAAAACGAGAAAACAATTTCTGGCATGTGTTTCTATTTTATCACCATGTGACTCTTGTTTCTTTCGTACCGAAATGAACTTCATTAGTTGTTTTTTTTCCTCCTTAACGCAGACACATAGTTCTTTGAAGTACTATAAAAGCAATATAAAATAGAATACTAAAGTTTCACTGTTAGTTCCTCCTAACAAGCTCCTGAATAGTTTGTTAGGTCACTATAATAAGCAACAACAATCTGCTTCAATCTACGTTGACCTGCAACGAAAATCTAAAGTTGAAATATCTAGAACTGTATGGCTGAGATTTTTTTAGACGAAGTGCAGACAATGTAGATTTCTTCAGTTCCCTGTAATAAAACGTTAGTATTCAATTTCAATTTGTATCTTTTCTTCGTTTCTTTTTCCTTCTCTCTGGATTAGGCTGGGCTCGAATTAGGCTTGTTAAGTCTAAAAGATATACAATGTGTGAATTTATCTAATGTTTGGTTTAAAATGTATAGGTTCGAACAAGGATACTATAATTCCTAAAAGTGGTAATAATGTGCGACTGTCTAAATGAGGCAGGTAGTGTCCTAAAAGTAAAAGGTTCGGCTACGCTGAATGCGATATATTACAGTTGAACGATCAGGGCACAAGTCAATTTTCTGGTGTAATCGAATGGTGTCATTCGCTTCTGGACAGAGAGAGGCTTCTCGTAGAGGTTATGAGATGAGGAAAAATACAGCTTGATCAAGATTTATCTGCGCTCAAAGTTTTGCTTTACTGTGTAAAAAAGAGTTTTCTGAGTTTTGAAGCACACTGACTTTTGGTTCTTTAAACCTAACGGTTAGATTAGTACGTAATTGGTTTTGCTTTTTTTTTTTTTTTTTAAAAAAAAAAACAAGTGGATTAAGTGTCGAAAATTTGCATTATTAATTAGTTAAAACTTGAATAAAGCTGAAACCCATCTAACCCTCCTCCTAAAAGCTATCTATCCCTTGCGATTTCAGTTTTAGCAAGCTTCCTTGTGAATGCAACAAATGGTAACAAGAACCTGAGATAATGTATCCTTAAATTATGTATAAAATAAAAACTTGTCAAGCTGTAACAGTTACTTACATTTTGTCAATGTAATTAAGTTATTTTTGTTTGTTTTAAATCCTATGCGCCGCCCCTGAGTACATTTTATATGTTTTAAGCTTTTGAATTAACCAAAGAAATAATTCTGAGTGGATGATTACATCTTAAAAGTATAGTGCGAACTTTGAATCTGTAAAATTCTGTATGCTTAAAGCCTAAATTGAGATTCGGATACAGCCAAATCTAAATACGTGTGTGTGTATGTAAGGAATATTTTGTTGTCCACACGGATGGATTCAAATGAAATAAAATAATAATTAAGGAACTAATTTTGTGTAAAAAAGTAATCAAATAATTAAATAACAAAGGACAATATAAAATACTAAATAGTGCCTGCGCACGAATACAAATCAGAACTATATTCTGGCAGTATATGAATATATGATGCGGTTTTGTTATAAAAGTAGCTGCAGAGTAAATGTAATTCACATCTCATCGGCCCTCCGGCCGAACCACATCAAGCTCTCTTGCTTGGTGTGCCTTTTCTTCTGACAAGTCCGCTAATAAACCTATTACCATTGCTCTTATGCTTTACTGGCTTTACTTTATAGCCTCATTAACTAAGAATACTCTTTAGTCTAGTGTTCTATAACCTATTTATTGCTTCGGCTCGTCTTCATATCAGGCAGGTCATCGCGACCCTGAACTTCTACCCTCGTCTTCATCTTAGGTAGGTAGTGGTTTCCAACCTATTCCTTGCTGCTGCTCGTCTTCATTTCAGGCAGACAGTAGTGCTCAACCCATTACCTAAACGGCGGTTCGTCTTCATTCCAGGCAGATCACAGTTACCTTTTGGCTTCTGCTTGTCTTCATCTCAGGCAGCCAGTGGCAGTGGTCAGCAACCTTCACCTGGGCGACAGCTCGTCTTCATTCCCCTAGGCAGGCTTGTCGTCACTCTTGGACCTAACTCGTCTTCCAATCAGGCAGGAAGGGGTCATTTACCAAACACCCTAATTACTGCTCGTCTTCATACCAGGCAGACAGTGGTTATTCACCTCTCCTTAGCGTTTGCTCGTCTTCATTTCAGGCAGGTAGACGCTATCCTTAGTTTTCTCTCGTCTTCATTTTAGGCAGGAGAAAGCGACAACCAAATTCCACTCCAACTCGTCTTCATTTCAGGCAGGAAGGAGTTATTAAACCAATCCTATACCATCCTTGGTGTTCTATCATCTTCATCTCAGGCAGGAGGACGCTACTCTGGGCTCCAACTCGTCTTCATATCAGGCAGGAAGGAGTATTCATTACCCTCACTCTCCTTTATTATAATTTTCTCTCTCTTCTTAAGTGTAACGTCGGTATATCCCACGACCATAGCCGAGGTAATTATTCAGGTGGAATTGATCAGGGAGAAGGAAAGAATCTATTACAATTGGCTTCCAACATTTGGGGACTCATCAGAAGTAGGCCCGTTATAAAGTAAGGAAAGGGAAGGCAGCGGGCCAGGATATATGGGTACCCCTCTGTTGGAACTGAGATAACATATGAAAATCTCGGTGAGTATGGCTTGTAGCAACATTCGAACCTGCGTGCCTTTCCCGTGCTGATCCGAAGTCCGGACCGTAAGCTCCACACCGCGTAAGATGGGAACTTCCGGGTTTAGTTTAGTGGATTTTTTTAATTTACAAATTTCACTTAGCTTTATGCACTGGCGTAATACTGGTATTTAGCATTAAGAAGACTATTCGAAAGCTATGATTTATGCACTGGCGTAATACTGGTATTTAGCATTAAGAAGACTATTCGAAAGCTATAACGTGAACCGGCTTCTGAAAATTATCTAACTGAAAGTACATATCCAACTATTTTCCAGGTCTATACATGTTGTGTCTTTTCTGATGATGTAACTAACACAAACAAAACTGATCGCCTTTAGCGGTACTGCGATTATCATTTCAAAACATGCAAGTACCCTACTACCAAGGTCCTCTACCCTTACACAATCTTCTCTCGGCGATGTGCTTCCAAAAGATAACTCGTGTTCCTCCCAATGAGTTAAACAAAACTGAAAATACCTGCATACTACCCACACGAACATGTATACACACATATTTACTTTAATAAATGTTATACGTAATGACACCCGCAGACAGATTTGTGGGCAGAAAAGCAGGCAAGAAGATGACAACACTGAAGGGAAACTTTCTTCTAATTCTGACTTGCTGAAGGATTGAATGCAGGGGGCGAGAAAGTGCAAATTTCCCTGCAATCCGAAACTACTATAATTGCAGCCAGTTTCAAGACATCTACAAAATAAATAAAAAATAATAATAAAGGCGTTTCTGAACAAACGTAGTTTTTGTTGTTATTTTCACTAACATTCATTGTAATTATTTAAGGTTCAATCGTAGTGAATTTTCCCGCCTTTTTTGTTTTACGTCAATTATTCAGAATCCCGTGCAGGTAAACAAAATTTAACTTTCACATACCAAAGTTCGTTTCGTACTTCAATAATAAGTACAACTAGTTTTAAAGCAATGCTACTAGTAACCTCAAGATTGTGTGCACACTGCACACAATCCTGAAGTTATTACTAACACTTTCTTAAAGCTAATTGATTCAAAATACTTTGAATTTTGTTTTTTAATAAGTCATCGATAAATTGAATATCTATTTTGTCTCTTCTTAGGAACAAGGGTTCAATCTCAAAGTATTGGCACCAATGTTCGTAAATCTACTTGTAGTACAACTAATAATTATTATTATTATTCTATTTTAACTTGTCAACAAATATTATATTCTATCATAGGGATTGGGCGAAGTAATCTGCATCATGTTTCTAAAATCCTTTCGATACATGAAAACAAAAAAAGGACTACATCAGAATAATTATTTTAAAAACAAGGACTGTATAAAAAAAAATATTCTAATAGAAAAAATGAAACAACGAAACTCCAAACACAAGAAACGAAACGAAAATACACAGCGCCTTGTCACTAAAAGACTGTAGAAATTTATTATGTGGCCGAGTCTGAATCCACCTATAAGAAAGCATTACCACCGCAAAAGCCGGTGTCGGCGCTAGCGCCGGCATTGTCGGGGGCTTCTCCAATTGCAACGGCAATGCCGGTAGGTCTGAAAGCTAGCATTTGATTACATTCAAAACTGAGCCCATCACCGGCAATGATGGTGAGGTCACCGGTATTGCCGGCGTAGTGTGCAAACGCACTTAAGGCAATTTTCATGTAACTTGACAGCTAGTTAGAGTATGCATGAGTAAACAGTCACGTTGCCACATTACTACTCAGTTGGCGGTGACACATCACTGAGTAAGGTAATGTATTGTGCGACCGTCGCATTCGACATGAATGCTGAATGAATAGATCCCTGGATCTGGATCAAGTCTTGCTTCAAACTTCGACATTCATCTGCAGAAACGACTCGATGATAGCAACGCTTTCAGAGACGAACTAATGAGTGAAGTCCCCAGAAAAAATCTGTAGTCCCAACTCTCAGAAGATAGCCGAGAATTTGTTGATAATAATCTACTGTTGGTAGACGTTTATGAAGTAAATCGCCCGAAAACATTCAACGCGTGAGTAATGTCATAAATTAAAATCACTTTTCGAGATTGCAAATTGCTGAGAAACTATGAGTCAATATTGGCGTTTCAAGCAAGGTACATGCAACTTCAGCAAGAAATTTCATCTCCTATTGTAACAGAAGCCGCGGTACGAATACTGCCGCCATGAATTTCAAACCTCAGTCTTCGTGAATATCTTTGAAACAGTAGCCCGTGGAATATATAAATTACCTTTTATTTCGTGCAGTGTTAATCGTTGATTTTCATTGATCGCAGTACAATTCGCTTACTTACTTGATAGGCCACTATCCATGCGACGGTCATACAATATTTTCAGTTTAACCTAACAATGTTTCACGACCAACTGAGAAGCAACACGGCAGCATGACTGTTTACTAAATGCACAGTTAGGTACACTCTAGCCAGCTGCTACGTTACATTAAGATCGCATATGATCTATCACCGAGATATTCAACATGATGCCAAGTGGAGATTTTCTCCACTCCGACGTTTACAATTGGTATGTTCTATACGTAGTACGATACTTCTAAAGTTACTAAAACTTGTAATTACCATTTTCACATATAACCTTATCTATGGTAAATGTTGAAGACAGAAAAATTAACAGCCGCCGTGATCGGGACTCAAGCCCGAATCTCCCAGTTGACGGCTAGGTAATCTATCCATTATGCCACAACGTCACAGCCAATTCTCAGTGTATATAGAATCAGTACAAGAGCCCCTTCGGGGTAAAGAGAAGAGTGACACAAGAATTCTACTCACAAAAGAAATTATATCCATTTCGAGAGTGACTTTCTTTGTGTCACTACGACGGAATTGTTTCCTTTGTAATAAAATTAAGAGACTTAGTATCCTCCCTTCAGCTATAGTGACACAAAGAAAGTCACTCACAAAATGGATATAAGTTTTTGGGAGAGCAGAATTCTTGCGTCACTCTTCCCTTTACCCCGAATGGGTTCTTGTACTGATATCACTTATTTTGCAAGGCTAAATATTTTTTTTTTAAGTTCATAGTCTTCATACAAAAGGGCGATTGTGGACCACGGTAGGCACCGTATCTCAAAAACGGTAACTCTTATCAAAAAATAAGCATCAATTTGCCTCTGCGATCCCCGCAATTGACTCCTAACCCCTCTGGTACCAATTATTTTTTGCTAAAGCAAAAAGACAGACAAACATTTCTATTGAAATTAACACAGAAAAATTGGCAGCCGCCGCGACCACCAATTACACCACCACGGTATGATAGCATACCTAGACGGCAACTGGGAGATCCGGGTTCGAGTCCCGGTCGCGGCGGCTGTCAATTTTTCTGTGTTAATTTCAACATTTACCAACACAAGGTTTATTGTGAAAAAGGTAATAATAAACTTTTCTATTATTTGTGAAAATTCTGTGATTGGGCTAAAAAAAAAAGTAATAAACTTTTGAACCCCTTCACTGATTTTGACGTGTGAAACATCGTTTGAAAGGTATTGAAACGTAGATTAAGATTCCGCAAGTTTCGGCCACCTAAGTGGTCTAGGGTAACTGTCACCAGAAATGTGAAATTCTTATTTTTTATTTTTTTTGAACCGCCCTAGGGTGTCCCGGGAGGTCCTACCGATCCATTTTTTTTTTCTGTGTGTGTGTGTTTTAGTATGGCAAAGAGCTTTCAAATGCAAGTTCAAGCATCAAAATCGGGCTTATAATTCGCGAGATCTTGTAATGCACCGAACTTTCTTCTCAAAGGTAGGTAGACACAAAATCAAACAAGGGGGCCAGTAGCGCCCTGTTGCCCAAACTTCACATAACGTGGCAAAGCCTACCTGGGAGACAAGTCTACATTACGCCAAAGGAGAGGGTACAAAAAAAAAAGAAGAAGAGAACCGCTATCGGACCTGAAGACAAGCCAAGTATCTATCCATCCGCGCCTTGCTTCAGCCTAGGACCACCGAAGACAAAACACGCACTAATATAGAACCAAGAAGCATGAATGGAAGAATCGATTCAGAAAGCTTGTACTTAGAGATGGCGCTACAGGGTGCTAGGGGTAGTAATGAAGACCCTCAAATTTGCCTCAGTCCCTTTGTAGTACCTAGTTTTACAAATATTCTTTATTTTATGTCAAACTTACCTCAGTCATCCCGATTTTTTCAAATGCGAATTTGTGGTTTCCTGCTCTTTTTTTTATTATCCTGGCGTCGTCGTTGCTTGTACACCTTCGAATGGATAGAAAAGTAACCGTAAGATTTGAATTCTATGGGAGTGGAAAGAAACTTTAAATAGATCGGCCATATGTTTAATATGCATAATGCCAAAACGTAAGCAAGCACAAAAATAAAATACTGATAAAATAGAATGGAAATATCTGTAGATCATATAAAATATCTGAAATCTGCAGATACAGACATCAATCTGGAGACTTGACAAGGCTAACAACTCATTGTTGACAACCGAAAATGTATTTTTAAAAGCTACCAGTATAACAAACACAACAAACATGAAACGCACTGAGCCAGAGTAACCTATATGCTATAAATAAATTCAAACAAAAAATGAAAAGTTATTCCGAAATTCTGCCTTACTAATCTAACTAGTGGGTAAAATTATAAAAAAATAAGAGTAGGGATATTTAGGTTTCCCGCCAAGGTACTGGTGGGAGACGGGTCAAGAATGGACAATCCCCCGACAAAATCGGGACGGGTGGCGATATCTACAGGGTATCGCAATTTTTTTTACCACATTTTATTAGCTAGTAAAACGCTGATTTTTCTTTCTTTTTGTAGATTTAATGTTTGAGAAATAATGGCCAATCCAGATTATGTTTTGAAGAAAATTTGCGTTAAAGTGATACTGGAACTGCGAACATACGGTACAGATGATTTCGAAGAGAATTTCACACTGATCCTCCTAGTTTCACAAGACGAAATGTTTGAAACAGATGGAATTGTTCAGAATGTTCAGAGACAACGTTCCGGAATACCAAGATCATCGACCGACGCAGACACGAGACACGGAACAAAAGGTGTTGGAAATGTATCGTCTACAGTCAAGAATATCGCTTCACCAGGTTGCTTGTGAAGTAAGAATTCTCAAGGACAGTGTCCATCGTATTTTGAAGCGATTTAAGTGGAAAAATTTCATATCGACATTAGTACAAGTTCTCAATGAAGATGATCCATACAGGAGAGTAAGATGTATGAGTAGTATTTGGGAAATGTGAAGAAGACCAGAGTTTCAAAAAGGTTCTGTAGAATACCAACCGCGATCACCAGACCTCCCACCAGTGGATTTTTTCTAGCAGGGTTTTCTTAAGAATAAAGTTTATGGTGCGAAACCTGCAACAGTTGATGAATTGAAGGTAGCCATCTTAAGAGAATATGCTAAAATTCCGAATGAAATGTTTTTAAATGTGTGCGATTCCATAGCTTCACAATGTCAGCGCTGTATACATCGGAATGGTCATCAATTTGAAAATATGAACCAAGTAGGAAAAAAAATGTAGTTCGTTATAAACATTGAAAGCAAATTGTACAATACTTAATAAATACTTTATGGTAACGTTTTTTGCGACACCCTGTATATACAAAGAAAATTGGTAATGCCGTGGTGGTGTGATAGACGGCATACCTAGCCGGTAACTGGATGATCCAGATTCGAGACCCGGTCACGACGGCTGACATTTTTCTCTGTCTTAATTTCAACATTTACTAAAACTTACCGGAAAGAAGCAAGTTGTGGAGCTGAAAACAATTGTAAATCACACTATTTGCAGAGAATTTTATCGGATTGCTGCGTTTTCACCAATACCAGCACAAAATTTAATGGTACAGTACTGAACAGCTAACATTGTATTTGAAACGTGGAGTCATTCGCATTGTTCTCTACTTGTGTGTCCTAGCCAATTGTGGCGAATGTACTCGCAGTCACGGTACCAAAACGCGTAATTACCAATTGCGAAAAAGCTTAGAAAGTCATAGGAATCCTTGTTTCCTTTACCATGACAAAGGAGAGTTACAATGATTTACTTAGTGGATGTATACAATTTGAATACTTCAATATATCAATTTCACTGAAGAATTATCAAGTATCAAACTATTTAAGAATTTATTTGATAAAGAAAGCGACAGATCGGACGTATAATTTCGTAATGTGAGACGATCATGTAATTTTCTGCTTTACTTCTGAAAGTCAGACAGTCAGTATTGTCATCGATACTTCTAAACTAGTAAAGAACGAATATGTGTTGCAGAGGGAATTAGACAACACTAAAATCCTACATACCGTGAACTACCTAAAAAAAAAGTAGCTATAAACTTAACATATTTCGACCATAAATTGTCGGACAACAATTCAAATGTTTTGGTCTACTCTAAGTAAAATTTGACACAATAAACTTGCTTACGCCAAAATTCTATCTCGTGTCAAAATGGAGCCTTAGGGAGCAGTGGAACAAGAGTTCGGTAAAAAAAAAAAAAAAAGTATATAATTAAAAAACGTAGTATACAGTTCCATTTATTACAAACTCAAAGCTCTGCATTTATAAAACAGAACAAAAAGCCAGTAGCGCACTCTTTTTGGGTGGCGATGAAATTAACTGTTTGTTAGTAATAAAGCGATTTATTCACTTATGTCAGTGACATCTGGAACATTTTCATACAATTTTCGAGAAATGTTACACGGTAACCAAAGAAGTTTTTGCCGTTTTTGACGTCCCATTAATCATGCGCTCAAAGAGAGGAAACGAAATGACGCACGTGCCTGCCAAACGATCGGGAGTTAGTCTGACCATCGACATTCAGTAATACAGGCACGGTGCTCACACACAGCATCATAGCTCGTCCACAGTAAAAGAGAAATGATGTATCGAAGTACCTTGTACGCGTGTGTTTGTTGTATGACTTTAAAGTGGACCTATCAGCTGCCGCATCAAGTCGCCGCATATGCCAGGCAGTTGGTGAGAATGCCGTGAACGAACGCACCACCAGACATTGGTTCCAGAAATTCCGTTCGGGAGATGTGAGCCTCGCAGTGGACGACCATATATGTGGGATGACGAAGCCGTGAAAG
>JAGDQP010019284.1:0-16023 GCA_022664845.1 Lepisma saccharinum
CAAAGTCAGAATTGCTCTGGAAATCCAGTATGGCGGCCTGGGCTGAAGACACGGAACTAGCCTATAGAATAACGAACAACACAGGTGTTTCTGGTCGAAATTTGAGATAATTTGTTCATTCAAACATTTTCCCATGAAATCGTATATTTCGTAGTGTTTGGACGAGACTTGGAGCCCGAGCTTACATTAACATCACTTATATCCTCCAATTTGAGGATGTCATCCCTACAGCTTGACGGCTGAGGATTGTATTGTCGTATCTTCTTAGGCATTGGAGATACGACAGTTCAGTTCTCAGGCATCGAGCTGTTGTCTCGACGAGTGTAGTGGATCAACCTCCACTGTATGTGCTCCGTATATATACACGAGTTCTCTATGTGGCTGTCATTGTAACATGCTTGCTCATTAGCTACGACCTTCTATCTGTTTTTTTATGTGTATACACTTTCTGTGCAGTATATGTACACCTTCTGTCAAGTGCCAGGTTATTATATAGAGAAGCAGACCTTAATCTATTTATGAGTGGATATGTACTTTGTGTGTCATCTTTCACCAGGTTGGTTCCTATGTTTCAGATCCATTTGTTTCACTGATCGATCTTAGAATTAATTTTCGTTTTCAGTTATTTCCCTTGGTTTCTGGATGTTTTAATTTTGGGGTCAAGTTCTCGCTTCTGTCCCAGCTCTCTGCTGCTTGACTTTTGGTACATTTAATTTGGCTTCCTCGTTTTCCTTTTTGAGATTGAGGTTTCCTATTACTCATTCAGTTTCTTGGATGATGTCAGGCTTATCTGAATCCTTCACTTGATTCACTTAGTGGTTTTCTTCTCCTGTTTTCTCCACTTGTCTTTTATATCTTGGATATGCTCATACGTTTTGGTCCTCAAACGGCCGTTTTCATATTCGCCAGTGACAATTCTCTCCTTTTTTATTAAGTGTTTTGGCATGCTGTTAACCCAATTCCACTCTGTTAGGTTCTTTCTTGGTTAAATTGTGTACATCATCAGTTATTTTGAGTGAAGGCTATATGTTAGGAACTGTGTTAAGTTCCTCGACCTCTTATATGTGATTAACGGTTGGTATTGTGGCATCCCATCCACGTGTTCTCTCTGTCATATTCTCTCTTGATTTGCTCCTAAGAGTTTTGAACTAGTTTGTGTGTTCAGTACTCATAGTTTAGCTAGTATTCTGCTGGAAAAATAATTCAGTTTCCACATTGTGCTCTTCTTTTCTCCTTTTGGTCGACTGGTTCCGAAAGTTCTACTGTTTGCACCACTCTCTTATTGTATCTTTTCTATTTCTTTTAATCATTTCCTTAGTTTTTTCTATTGCCTATAGTTATTTTCGGACTAATCCCTTACTTTTAATCAGTGAGATTTTTACGGCAATTGGATGTTCCTCTTCTGCGTACGAGAAATAATGTTTTGTGGTATTTTTGTACGTCCCTTCCTTTCGTCTCTTCCCTAATGTAACATCCATAGGAAATTCATCCTAGTTGGCTCGACTCAAGTGTGAGCTCAAGTCCTCCTACATTCTTGTGTAAATGATCTATATATGATTATAGCTGTTCGTCAATGCCAGGAAATATTGCTACGACGTCATCAACATTTCTGTTCTAGCTTAGGCTTCGCAGGACCTTTATCAGTTAATGCTACTTCAGCATGTGCATATATGTTCGCATAAGCTACAGAAACAGATGCTCCTGTAGCCGTGCCTTTCTTTTGAAGGTATTTCGTGTTGCCAAATCTAATGCAATTATACATTAGAATTTTCAGACGCTTTTCACAACTGGTGGGGCTGGAGGGCTGCAGCTAACCATTCGTGCCTGGAGTTATAATAATTTGAAACTAGTTCTATGCCACTTGCTTGGATAGAAGATTTTTATATCTGTAGTAAATAATATGCATCTCAGAGAATTCTTTTAACTTTTCTGATTTTCTGCAGAAAATCGGAAGTGTCTTTAAGCGATTCCGGTAGAGAAGGAAACAATTTCATGATAAAATGTGTTAAGTATTGATTGCTTTCATAGAATATGAGTCTCCCCGGCGGAGACCATTTTCCTGTTTTAGTTGTTTGTGAACTTTTAGTAGGAAATAAAACATGGCAAATTTTGCATTAGGGTTGATTAATCTGTGTAATTATTTTAGTACTCCAGCGTCTACTATTAGTTTCTTTTCTATTATTTTGGTATACCTCTCTGAAGGACGTCCTTTCTTCCAGTTGTAGCAACGCTTCTTTTTCATAGTCTTGTTTTTCTAGGATTAGTCCCCTTGATTTTTCCTTGAGTTTTATAATGATGTCTTTTCTTGATTTAAGTTTATTTATTACACTTCTTTGTTGCGGGATCAGGTTTCGTTTTGTCTTGATTTTAATGAGCTCTAACATCTTCAATATGCTCTCCTATACAGTGGAGGGATATGTTTGGTTACTTATCACTCCTCCTTGACTTTCGTAGGGTTATTTTGTATTTTTTTAAAATTTGTTTTTATCTCTCATAGTTTTCTCTGGTAATATCTATCCAGGTCTCCTCTAAAAAGTTTCACCGCCTTTATGAGATCCAAAGTGTTCGGTTTACAAGTATTGTACAAAATAATGGAAACATTTGTGGAAATCAGAACATTCTGCATTAATACGGTGTTGGTCCACCGTTAGCACGCACTAGACCGATATTACTAGTGTAACAACTACTCCCTTGCTAGCCACCCCTACCACGATAAGATCCCAGATAATTCTGAAATGAACAAAATTTACTCTTACGGAAGTTATCCAGAATCCTACAGTAATAAGTATGGCCAACGAAAATAGTTGAAACAAAGGGGAGGATCCTCTAAGGGACCCCACAATTAAAGCCTCTACTATGGGATAGGTAATTGAGTTGATATTGAATTTGAAAAACAAAACTAGATTTCATTTTGCATAAAACTTATAATGTGAATTAATAGTTCTTTGAATTTCACAAAATTTGCCAAACAAACTACAAAGTGAACCTGTCCCAATAAAGGTTCTGATCAACATAACTCAAGAATCGAAATATTCTTAGAAAGGCTTACACTCGCCAATATACACACTAAATATACAAATATATATCTATATAAGACACAAATAATCACACTTGATATCTCGAAAATCAATATATCCAACCATAAAAAAAAATAGACATTACTTGTTGAATTCCTATATCCCCAACCTGTGGTTTTCACTCTACTACGAAAAGAATCCTTGTTCCAGTCATACGATACGTAATAGAACACGACGGGATAACAGAATACCAAATTCGAACTTGATACGACGAATAATAACGAAGATACAAGGTAATGGGAACGATCCCTGCTACCGGTCAACCTTTCCACGTGGTCACTCACGAATCTGAAAATCGGAATTTCTGATTCATTCCTTCTGATATCGCAAGTATATAACTTAGAAAGATAATCCCTACAACTTATAACCAATATTGGCAACAAATAACCTAGGATGGCAAAAGATTGAGTAGATACAAAACTCGCCACTCTCAAATTCAATCTACGTGCAATCTCGGACAAATACGATATAATTGCAGCAAACTTATATACAACATTCCGCGACGTACATTGACTAATTCTGCAACAAACTCCTTCAGAAATAATACTGTTCCCCACGCTTGAGGAATTTACTTCATCTGACGAAATTGAAAGATCATCTGAAAAATCAGATTTACCAATACATTCACAAAACTGACAATTCTCCGAAATATTTCCAAATAAACTCGTAGATGCAAATTGAAAATATGGAAATCCCACAAGGATGGCAATACTGTAGCCTTCATATATGTAACACTACAATCTCTATACTAAATCAATATAAGATGGAGCTAAATTTAACACACCTTGCCCCTATTGCCTCACAGGTAATTATACCGACACGGGGCTCTCTCACATCGTCACGAACATTTCTTAGTTACAATTTCAACCGTGAGGCGGTTCTGTGATACAAAGTTTCTCACCTCTTACTCCAAGTCAACACTGTACACAAATATAAATCAAAATTACTAAAAACAACTAAAAAAAATTACCAGAATATTTTGGTGGGATAAAAGTGTAACGAAACTACAAAATATTCGTTACACTAGACTGAATGGTGGTAAGTGTAATTTGAAGCCATTCTTCATGCAGCACAACCTCCAGCTCATGTAGAGACGAAGGAGGTGAAAATCGAGGTCGAACCCTTGTTTCCAAGATAGCCAACAGAGTCTTGATGATATTCAGGTTTGGGGACTGCGTGGGCCAGGGAAGATGTTAAACCTCATTAGGTCATCAGCATGCTCGTGAAACAACCCAAGAGGGCCAGCGGTGTTAATGGTCCTGGAATTCTGGAATATGGCATTCCTGTCTGGAAATAAAGTTTGCACCATTGGGTGGACCTGATTACCCAAGAGTTCTCTACACACTGTTACACATGGGGCTGCCGAACACCATTATATATCGACCCAGGCGATAACAGAGCCACTACCATGTTTGACGGTCGGGCGGAGACAGTCCACGTCGTATACATGAGAGGGTGTTCGCCAGACGAACGCGCGTCCAGTGACGGGGAAGAAGTTAAAGGATGACTCATCCGATCACACGATACGTTGCCAGTCCTCCAATGTTCAGTTTTTGTGAACATTGCACCATGCACGTCGCCTTTGAGCATTCTTGTCTGTTATTAGTGGCTTGGGAGTAGCAACACGCCCATGGATACCCTTTTATGCAGTTCCTGCCTCACTGTTTTGGATCTTACTGGGGTGTTTAGGTGCAAATTAAGTTCTGTTGTCACTTTCTAGGCCGTTGTTTTCTTCTGCGACGTCACAATCCGCTTCAAGGCCCGGCGGTCTCTATTCTGCAGCTTCGTCTTTCGATCACTATTGTGTTTCGCCGACCCTGTTTTACCGTGTATTGTGTATGCGATAATGACTTTCGAGACCGTGCCTTGCGTTACACCGCATAACATTGTTGTTTCTCTCACGAAAGTCCCTTCTCCACGACTTCTATCTCGTGTGTGGTTAAATCCTTTGTTAGGTTATAAATTAAGGATTCATGCGTTTTTATTTTTCATGGTTGTGGTTCTGCTTCTTTTTCTTTTTCTATGCAAATTGTGAGGGTTGTTGGTTGGAAAAGAATTTTCGTTTGTTATAACGTTCTGTTATGTTGCAGTTTACTTCCTTTTTTTAAGACTTCCAACATGTCTTCTATGGTGTACCCCTTGGGACGTCTCGGTAAAGGTGTCTGCTTGTCACTCTGGCATGTTCTCTGCCTTTTGGAAATAGGTGCATGGAGCACCTCGTGTTGTTGATTGTAACATCCTTTTCAAGAGTCCAGCACGACATTCTTGCATGTATCATCACTTTTCTCGTGGAATCCGAACCAAAGAGAGTTTTGCCATCTTCCAAAATGAATTCCCACTCTCTTTCGAACTTTTGTACTAACTGTCTGTAGTGCTCGGTAACCCCTCATTGATACTTAATTGCATTCTCTGCAGAATAGCTGTGATGTGCTCTTCGAAATTTGTTATGGCTACATGTAGCCATGTTCGGCAAGGCCGCATTAGGTTTGGCAAATGGGCGCAATAGCTAAAGGAAAGCCCATGTTTATACAATAAAGGTTATGTTCGGTTGGCCTTGATTTAGGTTTCAATTATATAAATTTAGTTTTGTTAGATATTATACAATTTAGATAGCACTATAAAGTCTGCACAGCATTACAGTTATGTTACCTGCATTCGCACACGCAAAAGAAAGATGTAGTTAATCTATATTTCCGGTGTGGTAGACTTGATCGCAACTGCACATTATGTTGGACGATGCAGCGTGAATTTCCTTGCGAGATGTCAATTGTTTACTGTTATAATATTAGTAAAGATATTTAGATGGCAGGCTTTTTTATAGTCGGAGAATTATCTTAGCAACATTAAGAAATTATCTGTTTTATGAATGGAAACTGAAGTTGAGATTTGTCGGGATATTATTTATGTCATGTTATTGATTGCTTTATGCTGAAAGTAAATACTTTAAGTTATAAGATATTGTATAAAATGTGTATATCGGAGAAAGATAATTTACTTACTGGAGATAAATAGTGTTGTCAGGGATCCGTCAACATAGCTTTTGTATTATACGTCTTCTTAGACTAATAAACTCTTAACTGAAGTACCTCTGTTTTTCTTATCGCAAGCGACATATAACCCGCTAGTGGATCTTGTGTCCCCTAGGCAAAGGATTATAGTAACATAGCAAGTGTCGCCTCACCTCCAGTTTGAGGTCCATCAATGCAGGCACCTTGGCCATTGGAAGTTTCATATATGACGTCACGATACGCCCGCGATTGGAGTTACCTACCCTGAGGTGTTGATTGAAGAAACCTTGTCCTAAGCTACCCATGGAAGTAAAATAGCCGGAGCATCATAAATTATATATATAGTAAAGAAACTGGGCTTAGCAAATTGACTGGTACTTTGTTAAACTTAACCAAATTCAATTCAGGTTTCTGTAGTCTTATTGATGGTCTGTTATCCCTCTACTGATCTCTGACTCGTAGTGCTGGGCAAGGTGCCGTTTGTATAACAGCTTGCGCGGTGTTCTTAAGTATTCTTTCTGGTCATCTCTCATCCTATAATTTGGCCTAGATGGACCAGTTTCCCCCCTGTTAGCTTGCTAGGAGGCTTCTTGATAGGGTCGGACTACCTATTTCACTTCTCTCTTTAGTGTTACCTTGTTGCACAACCTCTATGTTCTGTATGTCGTGTAGGTTCATGGAGTTTCAAGGGAAACCGGTAAACTCTTATAGAAAATCACTAATAGAATTAATAGAAACCAACTTATTGAACCAACTATGTTAGCAATGTACACATCCGTACGAACAGATTAAGGCCTACTGTAACACGACGCTAGAAAGATGTTCACATAATGCACACAGATAAAAGTAAACAGATAGAAAAGGTCCTAGTTGGTGAGCAAGCACAGTGCACTGACAGCCATACAGAGAACTCATGTATATATATAGGGGGCACATAGAGGTTGCTCCACTACACTCGTCAATGAGACAACAGCTGTAGAGTTGACATCCTCAAATTGAAGATGTTAGCAGTTATAATACTCAGGCACCAAGCCTCACTTAACACTGTGAAATACACAGACTTCATGCAAAAAATATTTGAATTAACAAGTTTTCTGAAATTTGTCGATTTCCTTGAAGCTAGTTGGGTGTTTTTAGGGCAGGCTGCCATTTTTGATTTCCAGAGCAATTCTGACTTTGGCAGCCTTAATATTTGAATTCAGCGTACTTTTTTTCAGTAAAACTAGCCAGGTTTCATATAAGGAAAAGGCACCAGTTCTCGTCATTTCTCCAGTGGTAGTCATGTTTTTACTAAACATGTAAAAATAAGAAAACCTTCCATCGTTTAGTGACAAAGTTAGTTACCATAATCTGGTACGTAACATGCACCATTAATATGCTTATTGCGTCACTTTGTTTAGTAGAAATGTCTTGTATTTAGGTGGCAAGTTCGTGTTTCCTGCTATTTCCATGGTTTGTTACTAAAAAGTGTTAAGCAAGTGGACATTAAAAAATAAGCATTGAAGTTTTACGTATAAGTATCTGATGTTTACATGTGCATAAAATACCTCTTTAATGATCAAATTAATTATCAGATTTTAAGATTGCGTGCCTTGACTGCCACTTTCTCTGCTTTGGGAGGTGACGACTACTGGTGCAAGTTAAACATACCTTACACCAATCTCGTCATGGGTGACGATTACAGTCGAAAAATCGCTACTTAAAATTTTTACTACAGAAAGTGATAAATTTAATTCAATATTATGTTAAATTTATAAGAATGTCATGGTTATAGCCTCGCTCTTTGGAGTAGCCGTCAGTAAAATTCAAAATTTAAATTCCTACATATTCCACCGGTACTCAACTCAGTTTTTTTTAGAAGAATTTCTGAGGACCTTCTAGCAAGCCCTGTGTGTCTCTTTCCTTTCAAGCACGCTTTATTTTGCCAGGTTAAGATCCAGTGAAAATGAAAAAGAGGATATCATGGTATTTTCCAAACGAATTGGGTGACGACCATAGGGGAAAGCAAAATTTAAGGTGACGACTCCTGGAGCAAAATTAGGGTTGTAAAGAAACGTAATTCTATCACTATTATGCAAATTACCGAATAGATTTATGCTATTATATTATCGCACGAGACCTGAAGTTGCTAATGAAGTGAAGAAAAAAGTAGGGTTGTTTTTTCCACATAGATCTATAGAAAGCACCTTCTGCAAAATTTGTCTTTACCTTCATTTTTTTAAAAATATGCCATCAATACCATATTTTGAAGTGTGTTCCGAAATTTAGTCCAGCCTATATTCGAATGACTACATTTTGACATATCAAAATATGGCTCTGTTGCTTTCAGAAATACTTACAATGTAGAAAAGATATCTGTGCACTTCCCGTTGGTTTGGGTTGTATATATAATTAAAATTGATTTTCTGAAGAAGAAAATCGCGAACTGTGTTCGTTCGTACATCACCTTCACCTATGACAAAAAGAGAAGGTGAAAAATGACGTTTTCACTCTAATTAGTGATTTTTCCAATAAAGAAAAAATGGACAGCTAATGAGTGGAAGTGTCAAAATAGTTTTATACGTCGCTGAGACTACCATTTATAAAATTTGTAGCAATCGTTGTTCGATCAGATTCTAGGAATTTCATTTGTTGATGAAGCGACCATAATATGTACCTTTGCAATCAAAGAAGCAGCATTAACTGCTACCTCTCGTAGTGTGGAACTATAGCTCTGCCAATATCAATATTTGACGAACAGAAATAAACCTTGGAGCCAATATAAAGTAGTTTTCAAAGTATTATTTGCAGTAGAATCCATAACAATGGCGTATAAGCGTGTGCGCCATTATTTTAACTAACTTCTCCAAATTATAAACACAAATCATTTACAGACAATATAACATTGTAATACTTTACTCACCTGTTGTTCTCTGTTCATTCAGTACACAGAATTTCATGGAAGAAACGGGACAAACACATCAATATTATCATTTCAAAAATAAATTCTAAAACATGGCTGCTGGATCAGTATAAACAATGCTACCATGGATATTGTTAACAATACTGTTACAGGACAATGTTATTGTTGCAAATATCATATTCATCTAAGGTTTTCAAGAAAGTGAAGTGGTAGAAACGTCTAATGTTGAAAAAAGCATTCTTTATCTTGTACAGAAATCTCTGTAATCCAACTTGTGTGGTGATGAGACAACAATTGTTAGAAAGGGCCATGTTAAGAAACGAAGTACAAGTGGACTAATTAGAAATGTTGTGTGACTGAACTTTTCTCGCCTCTTGTCGTGATCTAACCCTTCGCTGCACACTGGAATCCGCATGACCCCAAAGATTATTTTCAGTTTTGTAACGTTTTTAGGTTTACGGTTGCGACATCAACTGACCACGTACCAATAACTTACGCCCTATTGCTCTACCAGGCAATTATAAATTCGCCGGATAAGCTCAAAATTAAACGAAACCAGTAGACTAAAAGTATATATTCCTCTCCTATATCTTTGGTTTGCAGCACAAGCAAGTTATGTTGTGATTAATTTTTATGAGTCTAGTTTAAAATCCTAAACAGCTTAGAAGTAAGCTTGCTGTGGGGTCCCCTAAACATCAGTGTGTAAGGTACCGTACATTGCTGTTATCCCACTTTGTCTTTATTTGTTTCCTCTACATTACATGATCGACAATGGACCAAAATCTTGGGAACAATATAGACTATTGTTACGTGAATCAAATTCTTACAATGGCGACATTGCTTTAGATTGTGGTATTTCTAATAATGATCCTGATTATGTATTGGAAGAAGACGAAAACGAAAAATATAGCGTTTTTCTAGTAGTATTTTAAGCATGGTAAATAATGTTACCACAAGACTTCATTTTGTATATTTAAATTTATTTCAATTTCTTACATATTGCAAATATTTAGTATAAAAATATATGAGGCCAAGTAGCAAAAACATTTTATATGTAATGTTAATATTTTCTTTACATATACTTCAATTCCTTGTTCATAATGTTACAATAATATTGGAAATGAGGTACGTTTCTATTACGGTTGATTCTCAAAACTCAACTATTGGAAGTTATGTCCTTAAAACGCTTCTTGCTCTGATAAAAATAAAAATTAATCGGGGTCCAACAGACACCAGTGTGCAATGTATGTCATAAAATTAGAACTGCCGAGCATGATGGCTAGTGATATAACGCACTGCTACTTACACAGATTTTTTTTTAAAAGGAAGTATTAAATTTTACGGTAGAAGGTTCGCATAAAGGGAAGTTAAAAGCCTTTGTTAAATAAACATTCATCGAAAAATTCTTCATCTACAAGAAAATCGACTCCAAAGTTGAGAACAGCGTTAAATTTGTATTAAAATTATAACAACTACGGCATAATACAACGTCAGCGATGTAATCTACTCAATAGAACTACATTTAATATTTTCTCAGAACAATTGCACTACAAGTAACACCACAGCAAAAGCTCCGGAAGAACGATTTAAAAAATATATAGTTGTGGGCTACATAATGAACAAAAACATTTTTGAAACGTAAAATACATTACTTAGTTTTGCAAAATGAACACAATTTAAGCGTTAGTGTAATTTTCGGGCTCTAAGTGATCAATGGGCCCTGGTTAGCCGAGATATTAATTAGCACGTTCGTTTCCTGTGTGTGGACACAGTTTCAAGTCCCTTGGGGGTCCATTGAACGAAGTGTACGAAGCCTATTTTACCAAAATCAGTAGATCCCTACATTTAAAGCTCACCATCTCGTTTAGGACGTTCAATCAATAAATTAACACTTTAGTGAAGACTAGAACCTTGTAGCTAGTTTGGTTTCATCATAATATTGACAGAAAAAAAAATCACAATTTTACAACATTTGAAGTTAATTTTCTCAAATACGAAAGTGTTTCCCGACCTATTGTTCTGAAGAATATTTTGCTTAATTTCATGAGAGCTTTCTGTAATTTACAGGAGAATGAATGTCGTGATTGGAAAGGAATAATTCGTATTTCGAAGAAGGAAAGGAAAGAGGGACGCTATTGGTTTGTTAAGAAGAATAGAAGAGAGAGAAAGATACGTAGAGAAAGAAGGGAGTATACGTAGTATAATTTGTTGATTTGGATAAGACATACGATCGAGTTAACTGGAAAAACTATTGCAAGGATTAAAGAATGTGGTGTGGTGGGGCATGGAAAGATCGAAGGCTTATAAGGAACTTGTATATAAATCAGAGAATGAGATAAAAGTAAACGACAACGTGAGAACGAACAGCAGTTGGTCAAGTAGTGAGAAAGGGATGCTGTCTTTTGACAACTTTTTTTTAATATTTATCTTAAAGTGGTTATAAAGAGATTCTTTGAAAGCGAAAGAGAAATTGCGGTAAAAATCAAATGCATTAGATTTGAGAATGAGATGGTTCTTCTTGCAGGAAAGGAGATATTACTTCATAAGATGTTAAAACAGTTGCAGAAAAGCTGGCAGGAACATAGAATGAAAATAAACGTCAATAGAACGAAAGGAATGGTAACTGAAACAAATCGAAACATTGCAAACATGAAGATTGGAAGGGGAAAAGAAGAACAGGTATGCAGCTTCATATATTTGTGAAGTGTTATAAAGTGAAGATATAAAATGTGAAAACGAGAGAATAGAGATGGCGTACAGGCGTTTATTGAGAAGAATCTCTTCTCCCAATCGATGAACAAAGAGTTAATAAATATATTGTTTAATGTTAATGTGCTAAAGATTCTCTTCAGAAACTTTTTTTCCCCACGAAATTCAGCACTCAGCCTTAAGCAAGAATAAATAATATTTTACCAGATATTCCTTGTGTTAAGGGTTTTATTAAGAAGTAGGTAGTTTACCATCTCTATGAAACTGCTGTAAAGGTTCCCAACCTTTCGCTATTTCAGTCCGCGAAGTATTATTTAATTTGTATATGAGAAAGTACTTCAAATGAAGTTAAGTTTTGATATTTTGATTCGATGGTTCAGTAAACATTAGGGAATAGTCAAATCAGTTGAGCTTATCTAAATTCTGTGATTAATGTTAACTAATGCGCGGCTGCGTTGAGCCTTGTACGTTCTAGGGACCTAGTTGCGTTAGGTACCCTCTCCTGTAGCGTAATGTAAGCTTGTCTCCACGTAGGTTTTCCCACGTTATATGAAGTTTTGGGTAATCCACCTTCCGACAACAGGATGCCACTGTCCCCCTTATTTCCTTTTGCCTCTGAGGAGAATCTCCGAACATTACAAATAATGCAAATGTAATTTGCAGTATATTCCAAACCATACTGCTCTTGGCAGTAATCGAATTTTACATTTTAAAATTAAAAGCTTATCAGAAAATCTCGTTTAACTTAAAAATATAACTTAAGTATACTGAAGTGTGGTAAGTTTGATGAACAAAGTTTTCATCATACATCGTAATTCTTGTACCGTCTTCAAATTTGATGGCTATAGTTAAGGATACTAAAACTTAGTTTAGGTTCTTGTAATGATTCGATTTTTGTGTTTATAATACTTATTCCACTCTGTATTTTCCCATTCGTTGCGTTGTGGAAAAAGGAGGAACAGTTCTGTAAAATAAAATGTTCGATTAATCTTACGGTATACGTTTTCACAAAGAAAATAAAAGCAGAGAAAAAGAAATAGTTTCAAAATTTTCATTGGCAGGGATGTATTTTCCGCTCTTTCACCGCATCACAAATAAGCACAGAGTACTCTATATTCAAGACTTTCATGGAAAACGTAAAAAAAAAAAAAAAAATGCAAAGAAACCAATTTTACTGATCATTAAAGGCTCGTTAATTCAAACTCAACGTGGTTTTATGTTGTCTCTTTGCTCTCTTCAATTCGCTATGTTGGAATTGGAAATTTTCGAACGAGGGAGAGGGAAAGAAGAAGAAAGAGAAAAGCAGTACGAAAATTGTCTGTGTTTATGACTCGAGGTGGGAATTTAAGATGCGAAGTTCAGAACTTGAAGTTCTATTACGTATTCGCTGAGAAAATTAAATATGCTGAGTACAGTTCAGTAAACTTAAAATAAATTAAGAGTTTGCAGTTGATTTTTATTTCGTCTTGATTACGATTCTTTTTAATAGATCCAATTCGAAACGTTTATTTGCAGTTATGAGAGCAGAGCTGCCAATCTAATTCTGCAATTCTGGTATTTCAGTTGCCCCAATCGCAAAAGTAAGTGCAGATTCAGTAATAATAAAAATCAAAGAGCAAATATAGAGGATGTAAATTAACGTACTAGTTATTACCATAGAGTTAAAAATAGAATAGAGGTAGCGTGAGGCTGTTTTCATGGAAAGGAAAGTAAAGCGAAGGGACAAGGTACTTCCACTACATAGATTTGCTCCATATTTAGAGGCCCTCTATACCAAGTATTGCTTTCTCATTCTTTCTTATGGGAAGAGAAAGTTATTAATGAGAAGCGCTCATTTCAGATGAACCCTGGAAAACAGCTATCATTGTTCGAAAATACAGCTGTTTCGCAGAGAATTGACAATTGTAAAATGCTTGAAAATATCGCAGATGTGTTGTGCTGTACATTGTAGTGACATGACAGAAATGTGCATTTCAAAAAGGTAATCGGCTGACCAACAGTACTCGGTATAGAGGGACTCTAATGGGGCCTCAGAATATGGCTGCCGCTGAACCGTAAATTTGGCTTCTTGTGACGTCATGAAAGCTCTCTCTATTCTATTCCTGACTCTATGTTTGAATTTCGACTCTGTAAGTTTAACAACTTTTTTTTTTTAATGAAGTATCTCCTTTTCTCTTTTTAGTTTCAGCTAAACGTATTCTTTCTTGTCGACCTTTTTTCTTTTTATTTAGGTATCTTCACATCACATGAACCCATAATTCCACGTCAACGTTTTTGTCTTCATAAATATTAATCAGTGATAAGGTTTCTGCATGCGCAACAGCTGTAGAAGCATGTAAACATGTAGAGACTACCAATTTGGATATGTGTAAACAAAACAATTTAATTCTTTTAAAGTGTAAGGTAAGCTTTTAGAGGGATAATAACTATGTTCACTGCCTTAGTATTATATCTAGTTCCGGATTTAGGGTTGGTGATGGATTAATTATATTAAAGGTAGAAATTTCCAGTCTCTTTACTTTATTACCTTCTTTTTAAAGCAAAATGCGAAAGATATTCCGATTTTGCGAAAGAACTTCCTACCATTTTCGCAAAGATGCTAAAGGAAATTATGATAGAGAGAGAGATTCTCAAAGAGCTAGCACATGTTCTTAAACCTTCTTGAAATTGTTTTAGGAGCATTTGACCACAACGAATGGAGTCAATTGTTTTGCTCAGACTATAACGATCAACATTGGTGGATTTGCGCGCACAATAAATTTCAAGATAAAAACGAAAGATATGTCCTATATATCAATCTGTCCTCCCTTTCTTTTTGAACAGTTGGCTTGAACCTGCTGCGACCTCTTTCTTTCAAGAAGTTGCGACTTGTTTACTTGTTCAGCCACTCCCCGTATCTAAAAGAGTGACTTTGAGCCTTATTTTGTTATTCTTCATAGGATCGTAGATAGATAGACTACGATTATACACAGGTGTTTCTCCTCATACTGCGAAACCATGTCTGTTATATCTATGGAAACGGATCATTCTGAAGGATATTTCTCATTCATAATTTCCTTGTGTTTGAATCACAGCATGGTAACTTCCAGATAAGAAATCCTGCTCCTGCTGCTACTACTACTACTACTACCAATACTACAACTAACTAACTCTATGGCTTATGGAACTCACAAGTTCATCACCGCAGTAACAAACGTTCGCCATTGGATTCTATCATGGCCAATATCAAGCCAGTTTTCATCACGAACACCTACTTCTCGAAGATCTCTTCTAATATTGTCCTCCCAACGACGTCTCGGTCTTTCCAATGGTCTCCTTCCATCCGGCCTTCCAACCAGGATATAATATAATCTGCGTTTTTTCCCCATCCGAGCTACATGGCCTGTCCACTTTAGTCGTCGCAATTTCATTATTTTTACAACATCTGGTGAACCGTACAGTCCGTGGAGTTCTTCATTATGCACTCTCCTCCACTCTCCAGTCATCTTGTTTCGTTTCGCCCCGTATATCTTTCTCAAAACCTTATTTTCAAACACTCGTAATTTATGTTCATCTGTTAGGGTCGTACTCCAACTTTTGCAACCGTAAAGTATTACCGGCAGAATAACCGTTCTGTATATTTCCAATTTCAATTTCCTTGATATTCATTGCGATGTTAGAAGTTTTTGGACTGAATAGAAACATGCGTTGCCCGATACTAAGCGACTTTTTATTTCTTCCGTGACCTCATTTTTGCTTGTTATGTATGCTTCCAAGTATTTAAGTTTGTTTACTTTCTCTATGACCTCATCCCTAATTCTTATGTTTTTATTTCCTTCATTCCCTGTGTTTCGACTTGTTATCATGTATTTTGTTTTCTCTATGTTTGCCTGTAGATCTATGTCAAAGCACGCTTCCACTAAGACATCGGTGTTGCTTTGTAGTGCATCTATATCGTTCCCTATTAAATCTACATCATCCGCGTATACGAACAGTTGATTCAAACCATTCAATGATAGTCCTTTTTTGTCCCCTTTAATTTTTTAAATCGCATATTCTAACGCAAAGTTAAACAGTAATGGTGACAAGGCATCGCCTTGTTTCAATCCGTTGCGAATCTTGAAACTATCTGACATGTTATTTATTACCTATCCGTACTCTGCTTATGGGGTCGCTGAGACGCTCTTCACTAGTTGAAACAAATTTTTCGGGTTTCGAAATCGTATCAGGATAGTGTATAACGTTTCTCTTTTGATAGAATCATACTACTACTACTAGTAATTATTATTATTATTAATAGTAGTAGTAGTAATGGTAGTATTAGTAATAGTATTCTAAAAAATTCTAC
>JAGDQP010019284.1:16123-35098 GCA_022664845.1 Lepisma saccharinum
TATATATATATATATATATATATATATATGATATTGCTTTATACAACGAAGGAGATCTAAATCTGTTTCCACATTGCTTTAGGGTGAGTTCGCCAATAGTCGACCGCAGAAATAAAATGTGACTTCTAAACACTTTTAAAGTATAAAGAATTCAAAACATTTGAAATAAATTAATTATATGCGTCATTTTGGTTCTTTTATACCCTACTATGCATTAAATGCTCGCTTTTTATATTTTACAGTAATTAAAAAAAAATGTTTTTACGAAAACTCGCCAAACTTCCCACTTATCGACCATCATCGTGCAATAGTCGACCACATTCATGTCATTAGTCGACCACACGTAATTTATATTGTTTTTATCGCTTAAAAGTCACTGATTTGTTTTGATATTTGCAAACTGCAATATTTGTGAGGTTTGAAGTTGACAAAACTATAGTATAGTTTTTGTTCAGTTTTCTGAGTATTAGGTTTTCCCCTTAGTGAATATACAATAAATGAATGGAGTTTCTGAATTCATGAGGATTATTACAGTTTATGACACATCGATTACAGTCAACTTTGGTATATAGTCGATTTGAATATAAAAAATGGTTCTTCCCCGTGGTGTGAAATAGGTTTCTCTCCTGAAGGTGATTATCTCTCGCGTTAAGTTTCTGTTCTGTATTAAAGCGCTAGTAAACTGTCGAGCTTGCTTATCACTTGCTCTCCCGGACTTCCTCGATCAGCAAATTCGTCAGTGTAATAGCAAAATGTCCATCAAGCTTGCTCAAGGGCAGGCTCGGCAGGCCACTTGAGGAGACTAAATTTCCTGGCCCCTGGCAGGGAAATACGGTCGAGGAAGCTCAACAGCAAGCTCGATAGTGAAAGTGTACTTGAGCATCCTCGAAGAACTTGCTCGTTGAGCAGCTGGATTAATTTGATCAGCAAAAATGGTAACGGAAAATACTGTGCAAGAAAATCTGGAAGCTATACAATATCATTATTATAATGAGTATGTTTGCAATAGCCTACTTTGCCGTTATGTATTGTTTAAATCAGTTACTTGGTACAATCTGCACAAAAGAATAGCTTACCTCCCATGCATCATCAGATAAAACGGTACATCGGAGATGAAACCATTTGTCACATTCATCACAACTCACTGGTTTATCCAAATTTTCCAAAGCAAAATCGTTAATAATTACTCCACATCCTGCGCATATGCTTCATCGCCGTAGTTAGTTCGTTAAGTTGTTCTTCTACAGGAACCGTGGGCGTCTTCTTCACTCTTTTCTTCGGATTTTCCAGCTTGTTTCTTTTCTTTGCTTCTCTTTCATCCCCTTTTACGTGTGTTGTGCTTGTCTTATTCTGAATTGCTTTGCTTGGTCCAGCAATAGCATTCCTTTAGATCGTTAAAGGTGTTATTTCAATGTCCTTTGTTAATTGCTGTTCTGCTGATAAAGTAACCAGAGCTTCAGTAAAGGTTCTTTGTGGTGGGAGGTGATCATCAGCTTTCTAAACATTCTCCGATAGTTCAATTTCACACTGTGGATTTAATGCGGGGTTCCTTGATCTTCATTTGATGTCACAAATGCTGGACCAAAATTTTCTTTATCGGAAAATTTAAAGGCCTCTCGGTTTCCTTTGGTGGGACAGACGTAACTGATTCTTCGTTTGGTACGGTAATGTTGATTTCCCCTTCCTGCTGTATTGAAATAGCGCTTCAATGGAATAGGTGCTGTATCCGCTGTGTTGTACTGGTGCGCTTCAGCAGCAAATCAGTAAATCCTGGCTAACAGTAACTTGTGGCAAGTGTTCATTGTTAGCATCAACTACAGGGATTTCACCTACTACAACTTCCTCATTTTTGCTTAAGCTGACATTTTGATCTTCAGTTTGTAGCTTTACCCCGATTGGCACTACTGCTTGAGGCAAACTCGAAACTTCAAGGAAGATCAAAGTTAACATCTGCATTTTGAATTTGTTTTTGCATGCTGTAATAACTTTTCATGTAGTACGAAGATCATCTTCACACACTTTTAGCTTATTCTGAGTGCTTTTTATTTCTCCTCTACACTTTTGACGCATTTTGTGTAGTCGATGGTGTCTGGATTGAAAGGATACAGTCCACATTTACGAAATTCGTTTTTTATTGTTGATGGTGTAGTTGCTGGTGCTAGAACGTCTGCAATAAGTGGCGCAAACTGAACTCTTGTAATGGGAGGCAAATTATGTTCTGTCAGGTAAATGCGGACAACCAATTTCCAATTTATTTTTAACGTCTTAGGGACTGATACGTCGCATGGTTGTAAGATATACGTTGCATGGGTTCAAAGGGCGTAAAATATGATCTCGTTGCTGTCACAGATAAGTGACATAAGTTAAATGGGTTTTGTGACCATCGGCGAAAAGTATTACGGGATTAGGTATATCGTGATTTAATAGCAGTTTGTTGAAACCATGGGCGACCCAGTCGAAGAATATCTCGCTGACCATCAAGCCAGATTCGGACACTCATATAACAATCGACGATGGAAGAGCTCTTCTTGTTCATGGTTTCGTGTTAAAAAAAAAAAAAAAAGCTTGGTTTTGCACCGAAACAATAGATTTCCAGAAAAAAGCTGTCAGCTAATGTTACTGATCAAATTGAGCCACCAAGCGCAAAAAAACATGAAACAGCGCGGTCGACGGGTAGCAAGAAATGTTCCAACTGTCGACCAACATGATGTTACGGTGATCTTTGGGATATGTCACGAAGTCGGGATTTTTTAAATTTATATTAGAAAACGTTTTTTAATAGCAAACAGAAAGTAATTTGTAGTAATTTGGCGCTCTCTCAAATAGTCCAATAATCGACCACCCTTGGTCGACAATTGATTTGCAAGGGAAGGAAAAATGCCAAATTTTGACACTTTTTATTGCGTCAGTTTTCACTTAATACTTTATACCTATTGGTAAATTATGCTGAAAAAGCTTCTAAACATGTTTATAAACTTATTTTTACCTTTCAAAGTATTTCCTCGGAAAAACGAAAAAAAAAAAAAAAAAAAAAAAAACAACAAAGAACACAAGATTCCCATTACACGCTGTCGTAAAATGAGCACTTGCGGTACAATGTCACAGATACGTTGAAATTGATTGGCTACAGATTACCAGCTGGTTAAAGGCGAATGAAACAATGAATCCAATTGGTGCATGCTTTATTGAGAATCACTTTTTGCTGCATAAGAACACCGGATATATTTTGTATACACACTAGTAGGCAAAAATGGTCGACTATTGGACAGCCGTCGACGAGTGGCGAACTTACCCTGTGTCAAAAGGAAGAATTGGATCGAGATTAGCAATTGATTCTTACAGGCCAAGGAAGTTGCCTTTATCTGGCGATCCAGAAGTTTTATTGTCTGCCCAGGAATATAGTTTGTTAATTTCCATATTACTGCAACTACACGCTCCTGAAAGAGTATTCTGCACTCTTGTTCTCAAACTGTGTGAGGTTATAAGTTGAAACTTGTTTATCATATACCTAAATCTGGCACTGGTTGTTACATTTAATTGGAATTAGAAATTATATTTGTTGGGTAGCCAATTTGTGACCCTCTCACTTGCCATATCTCCATTAATATTGCGTTTATATGAAAAAGGTTATGAAATTATCATGTCTTAAAATTCTCTGAGAATACTTATATATTCGAGGAAACATTTCGGATTCTCATTAACATTAAGTTATTTTCGTAATGTTGAGAAATTCATGAAAGAGGCATTTAAAATATTGGTGTATTTTTGTGAATCTTCTGAACATTGCCAAAGCAATTTGTTATTTTTTTATTGTTTTGTAAGTAGAAGAAGGTTTCACTGAAAATTTGAAAGATCTTGTTGATATTCTGTTTAATTAATGGGAAGATAATGGATATATGTCTTAACAATTCTTGAGAAGTACTGCTGAAAATGGATACACAGAGATAGCAATATGTGAATACCTATGTTACTGTATAGTTGTGTAAGAGTACGCATCGTATAAGAGTACGCATTGGCGATTTCTCAGAAACTGAAGAAGATCTGGCAACCTTGTTGCTATGACGTGTGAGACAAATATAGTCGAAGTTAGTGTACAGATCGTCGTTACGGTCAGACGAATTTTCTTGGAATAAAGCGCATTAGAAGTTTTGAGATAATTGCAATGTTATTTTGTTGTAACGTTAACTTTTGTATACGAAACGCAGCTGAAATCAAAAGTTAATGGTACAAGAATGCAGAGTGAGATATTAGTTAACATGTGGATATTGAGAGTCATTGAATTAGTTAGCAGGTTCTAGCTGGTGCTGCCATCTGTATCCGGATGTATGTTCGTCTAAGAGTTCGCAAAAATTGTCGTCTAAGGGTTCGCGTGCGTACTCTTAAACGACATTTTGCTTGTTAACTGTTATACTATGTTAATTACGTGTTGCACGTTTACCGTTCAATACATGTGTCCATTTTGCTTCATCAGTTTAAAGACGCATATAGGGGTCTACATACGCAGCACTCAAATCACTTACGAATTTAAATTCTTATACAATCTTCAAACTATTTTCTCTAGTTGGGTCCATTTATCTGGCTCATATTTTTAATTTTTTTTTCTATTTTTATTTTATTATTATTTTTCTTTAATTTATGAAGATATTTCTCTGCAGTTTGTGGAGCGAAAAGAGGAGAGAGGGAACGGTATATTCTCTTTCGGGATACCGAAGACAACTGGTGCTTAGTGGAACATATCAGCTGAAAGTGGCCAACATGTTACAGTGGTATGTTGCATAAGTGCTTTCGGCAGATATGTTCCACCTGCATTCATATTTCCCAGAAAACGAACCAAACCGGAACTTATTGATGGCACACCTCCTGGATCTTTACTTCAAATATCTGATTCTGGGTATACAAATTATGCACTATTTCTCGAATGGCTGTCGCATTTCCAGGAACATGAGAAACCAACTCTTGACAATCCAGTTCAACTCATATTGGATAATCACTCTGCGCATATTTCACTTGATGTGACCACATTCTGTCGCGAGAATGGAATGCATCTTCTAAGCTTACCTCCACACAGCAGTCACAAAGTTCAACCTCTTGATGTTGGCTTCTTCGGACCTTTTAATCAGGCTTACGCTGTTGAGTGTGACAGGTGGCTTCTACAGAACCTAGGTCCTCGTATTACGAAATTTCAAGTCGGGAAAATTTTTGGGACTGCATATGCTAAAACAGCGTCCATACAAAAATGCCAGGCTGCTTTCCAGAAGTGTGGTATCTGGCCCTATGATCCAGACATATTTGATGATTCCTTCCTTCCTTCTTCAGTCACCGAACAACCATGTTATGATCAGGTTTCTACATCTAATATACAAATCGTACGTTCTCAACATGTAGGTCTAGATCTCCCTCTCTCCCAAGATACGCATGATTTAAGCGATGAGGAAACTCTGTCGAAAGTTCTTACGAATCCATGTCAAAATTCCAATTCTGCTTCTACAAGTAAAGAGATAGCAACCAAGTTGTTGTATCGCTCTCAGAATGCAGCACATCTAATTCTCGCCTCATTACTCCATCAGATATCCGTCCTTATCCTAAACGCAAGAATATACAACCTATGAATAAAGAGCTAGAAAATGTAAACAATCTGTAATATTAACCTCTTCTCCATATAAACGTCAACTTGAAACTCAACAGCAAAAAGTAGGGGCTCAAACGACCCGTGCGTCTCTCCAGACTGCAAGCTCTTCCACAGAACTTCCAACAAAAGGAAAGAAGAATACAGTAAGGAAGTCAAGCACTACTACAACGAATTGCGTCTGCCCAGTTTGCAGCGAACAGTACGAGACCCACCCACTGAAGACTCGATACAATGTTCTATTTGCAAACTGTGGTGGCATGAGTTGTGTTCAGCATATGAAGGCGGAATATTTGTGTGTGATCATTGTTAAAAGTGTAAGTATTTGCGCAAATTGGACAATTGTATCTAGCCTATTAGTCTACACAGGGCCTATTTAGTTAAAAACAGCTTATTCCTTATAATGTAATTGATAGATTCCATTTCTTGTAGGGGCCTAAGTACCCTATAGTCGATAGTGTGCACTTCCATGCTTCAGGTTTCTATATAATTTTGTATGGTGATTTGCATAGGTCTGCGTGTTAGTTTTCCCTTACTTTGGTTTTCTTGCAGATTACATTAAGTTTTCATTTGTAGTCTACTTGTCGTTTCGCATTCAACATGAACATTCTAAGTATAAACAGTTTGTTTTTTATAAATTCGTTAGAGCAACGATATTTCACTGTATTTTTAATATCAGAAACTTCTATTGTTGTTGCTATGTACGAAATCAGTAATCATTAACCAATATTAGCAGTTTTCACATCGCAGCTATAACATTTAATAACTTTAATCTTAGATCTAAACGTGATCCTCTTTGTCCTTCAGGAAAACGTTTTAAAACTGACGTTACACTGTATATTCAAGGTCAGAAACTTCTGTTATTGTTCGTATTTACCAAGTGAGTAATTGGTACTAGAAGCTTTTGCTATTGTATATTTGTAAACCTATTTTGTATGGTATGTTACACGTTTGCGTACTCTTTGACGCCATGGTGCGTCCTCTTATACGCCCGTGCGTGTAAGAGTTCGCGAGTTGTAACGTTTCCTTTAAACACGCGTGTACTTGAGGTGGAAAATCTTTTTGAATTTTGCATAGCTGTTGTAGATAAAGGACATATCAAATATTCTGTGGTGTGAAGTTTACTTATTTCCTCCCCATATTAACTGCCCTGCGATGAAAAGTCTACACAAGTGCGTACTCTTACACAACATTACTATATATATTATTTAAATCTTACTACATAAATTTATTTACAATTAATATGACTGGAATGTGAGCTTTACGTGGCAAGAGATTTTGTACGTTTGACAATAACTAAAGGCAATGGGTTGAACATACAGAAGTGGTATATTACGTAATTAGATATTTTTGGGTCTAAGTGTATGAATTGGACACTCGAATTTGTCAATTAATCTTTGATTTTTCCATTCAGCAGGAGTCACCATTGCAAATATACAGAGCTGTTATTCTGCCGGTAATACTTTACGGTTGCGAAAGTTGGAGTACGATCCTAGCAGATGAACATACATTACGTGTGTTTGAAAATAAGGTCTTAAGAAAGTTATACGGGCCGAAGCGGGACGACATGACTGGAGAATGGAGGAGAAGGCATAATGAAAAGCTTCACGGACTTTACGACTCACCCGATATTGTAAGAATAATGAAATCGCGACGAGTAAGGTGGGCAGGCCACGTAGCTCGGTGGGAGAAAAACAAGGACTATTTTCCATCTTGGTTGCAAAGCCGGATGGAAAGAGACCGTTGGGAAGACCGAGACGACGTTGGTAGGACAATATTAGAAGGGATTTTCGAGAAGTAAGTGTTTGTGATGAAAACTGGCTTGACCTTGCCGAGGATAGAATCCTATGGCAATCGTTTGTTACTCGGCGATGAACTTGGGATTTCCGTAAGACATAGAGTATGTAAGTAAGTAAGGAGTCACCATTTGATATATTCTGCAATAAAAATTCTTTCTTTGTGCCATTGATTAGAATTCACTGTTAATGTTAATGGTAGAGAACTAAATACATTTAACTACAGATACGTCTTTGTTACTTGTGAAAATGACAGTTAACAATTCACAGAAAAGTTTCCTTTAATTCCTTTGTTTAGAAAAACAAAACTTATCTTGCAAATTTGCCTGAAAAAAACTCAAAGAATTAAAAGCGTAATTTTCATTCTTCCTTTGTGTTAAAGTTACAGCAAGTTCTGTTAATGATTCAATTAATATTTATTAGAATTTTCCTGGCGTGGCGCGAAGGTTGAATATTACATTTTTCTCAGATCGGTACCCATTTTAATTACCTTGTAGAAAGCAATTTATCTATTAAAATGCAAGAAAATTGACTAAAATAAAGACGAGTATATTGGTTTTAATTATCTAAATTTCTTTCTCTTACCATAATTTTTGTCTCAATTATGTTTGATAATATTTGAGTGCTTGTAATGGCAACTTGATTTTTCTTCCCTCGTCTCATTTACGTTATCTAGCAGTGTTACAATCTGTAAGGAAATTACATACAAAAAATTAAAGATTGAAGGTTGTAAGAAGAATCTAGCAGCTTTAAACCATGTATAATGTTGGGTTAATGATAATAATTGTTATTTGATTTGCAATTATACAATGTATGTGAACTAATTACAATTACTGTAAATATTTAAATCAGGTTTAAAAACTCAGTTACTGAACCTTTAGGTTATGAATAAGAATCCGGTGTTTCGGCAACTTCATCAAAGAAGTCAGTAGTGACTGCAAGTGGAGTTTCCTAGCTGCCTTGTAATCAAGGGGTCCCTGGTTCGATTCCGGTGAGGAGACAAGTGGTTCGGAGCTAAACTGTAGTTTCAGTTCTTAGTATATCATATAATATATCTTATGAAAAGCAATGACAAACCACCATTGGTTCACCTTGCCCATGGACCTTCGGGTCAGAACCTGCTTTCGGACAGAACACGCACCATCATTGTCATCAATGGATTTAAAACAAATGTTTAATACTTACAGTAACAGCGGATGGAACATCTGCTATTATTCTTCGATCCAACATAGGTGAAGATCGACTTGCTGTTGCTCTTCGATGTGTAGATGAACAAGGCAATCTTAACGAACGACTACTTGAAGCTGTTAAAGTACCAGACAAAACTGGCGCGGGAATGGCATAGGAAATTGTGTAACTATTACAAAGGACCAATTAAGATTACAGAACTTGATGTTTCAATCGTATAAGTATGCCAGTTCCATGTCAAGTGAATTCAATGTAGCCCAAACAAAAGTCTCTAGAATTGTGGGCCGTAAAATCTATACCTTTCACGTCAGGCGTATCATCTCAATACATTTCTTGAACACAGTTGTAAAAGTTGTATTATTGTGTGAGACTTGATCAACAATATTCAAGCTTCATATTCTTCACCTGAAGCCCAAAGAGTCCCAAATTTCTCACATCATTATTATATCTCGTATCTTAAACGCAGTCTATTTGCAGAATCTCTCAATCGCTCGATGGACAGCAGGACGTGACCCTAATTAAAGCTTTTTAGGTTTCGTTCCGGGATGTTATTCATATCTAAACTCGATATCTACTTCCTGCCAGTTTGATGGCACTCCAAGCCAAATCGAGCCAAATCCTACAGTATGCTGTCTTCTTAAGATGGCTTAAATTTCCGGACAACCAGATGACAAATTATCCGGTATCCATTTAATCACCCGGATTTTATCCGTCATCCAAATATTACCCGTTATCTGGATATTAGCCGACATCCAAAAATTATCCGCTATCCGTCCGGATATTATATGACATCCCCATATAGTCCAGACATTAGGTACTTTTTGGGTGCAAAAGGTTGAGGAGTTTTGAAATTTGGCACGATTGTACAATTAAGAGCCCTAACTATAATGCTAAATTTGTAACCTTGGGTTAGGGGGGCAGCCGCTCGCGCCGCCATCTTGAAAAATGGCGGCTGAAAGACAGATTTTTGCATAGAACTCCATTCCTGTAGGTTTTAGAGAACATTTTTTAAATTGAAAATTTGAGAAGATTCGCAATGTAAATTTCCTACAAAGTTACTTATAAAATTTATAAAAATTTTGAAAATGTAGCAATTTTGAATAAAAAAATGCTGGAAAACATCTATATATGTAAGGTATGCCCAGTCCAAACCACTGAAGCTAGACAAACGAAATTTGATATGCTGATGTATCATCAAAAGTAGATTAGGGGAAAATTACAAAATTTGGAGAAAATCGTCACCTTCAATCCAATATGGCGGACAAATTATATACATATATAAAAAAAGAACAGTAGAACACCCAGGCAGAACCGCTGGAGCTGGATAAACGAAATTTGGCATAAATGTGTACCATCAAGAGTAGGCTGCAAGAAAATTACGAAATTTGAAAAAAAAAATGCCATCTTGAATCCAATATGGCCAACAAACCTATATATATCGAAATATGCCCAGGCCGAACCGCTGGAGCCAGAGAAATGAAACTTTATCTTGACACTTACGCAGTTCAGATTGAACTTGAAATTCTTGCTGGTAAGTGCATATGCGTAATTTCATTAGCGAAAGTAGTAAGAATAGTAACAACATGAAAAACATACTTTCTCTATCAAATCATATTTGTTGTTAGGCACTCACGGCACCAATTATTGTAACGTTCAATGAAATAACATTTAACAAATTGAAGTTAATAAGAAAACTAATTGAATCAAGGATTAGATTCTCTTCCCGAGCTGTGCTCCGAGAAAGACGAAACAGAGACACAAACACACACACACACACACATACATACATATATATAAAACTTTGGTAAACTTTATCTTGCATGGCTCATTCCAGTAACTTTTGACTTCGGCCCGTCACGACTATATTGTTAAGGCAATGCTAGTTAAAATCCACAAACATCCATGCCCCTGGCGGGATTAGAACCCATGACCTTCGAGTCGCTGGCTTAAAGCCTCAGACCACACGACTGCCTGGTCGACTAGACGTATATACGTTCAACTTTTTTAACATTGGACTTTTATTTTATATGATGTTATTTCGGATATTAAACTTGATAGGAATTCTTAGTTTAAAGACTATGTAATAGAAATTTAGAATTCTTAAAAATTCCTATGTTGCTATTAAATATCTAATAACACGTAACACCTATGTTGTTATGAAATATTACCTTAAAATGGTTCTATTTTATGAGAGAAAGTGATATTCTTGTTTTTCACTATACTTTTCATGAGCTTTCCTGTAAGTGTGTTGGTATAGGACTTAGTATATAGGAAATTACCTGTATATTTAAATATTCTCACCTTACAAGAAATTGATTGAACAAGTAATTAATCATACATAGTAAAGTGAATGTCGCCATTACAAAATCGTGCTAGAAAAGTTAATTTAAATATGCTGGCAAGGTTTATACTTTATTATAAAAATCACATAATAAACCTAACAGTTTCAATGTGCTATACTGTAAATACATTCTGCAGACAAAAAATAATAAATTTTGTGGGATCCTACTTAAGCACCAGAAGTTCAAGAGATACTTTCTACATCTTCCGCCAATCACGTTCCAGAGATGGTTCATTTTCAGAAACTAAACAAATTCCAACCAATCACAGGTTCGTAAACAGTTTACTCGTTCACAGGCCATGCCCCCAGTCAACTAGAACGCAATCTCAAACTTGTAACTTGTAATACATTGAGAAAAGATGGTCATGGAGAAAGGGAAGGACAAACTACTACTGTTTTACAGGTACGTATATGACTGTCTTGTTACATGGAAAGGTGTTTATAAGGAACTCAATGATAGAGGCAAGGGAGTGCTTTTGAAAAGTGAGAAAAAAAGAAAACAAAGTGTTATGGAAGATTTGGAATTTGGTTCCAGAAGATTTGTGGAGCAGGATTTTTTTCACACAAGAGGAAGAAGAAGTGACCCAAGAAAATTTCATAATGAACATGAAAAAAAGGATAAGAAAGATTAATACTAAAGAAGATCAGAAGAAGGGAGATGTGAAAAGGTTTTGGGAAATCTTGAAGAAGAATAAATATAGTGAGGGTGACAGAAGAACGATCAGGAAGACAAAAATGGTCTAAACGGAGAGCGAAGGGAGAGATGGAGAAAAGAAAAAGTGATTTGGAATAGAAAATGGGAGAAGAGTTACCGAGAAAATCAAGCGGCTTTTGGGAAAGGTAGGAGTGAAAATGTATAGGAAAGGAGGGACCCCAAGAAGAAGTATAGAAGTGACTCCACCCAACCCCCCACATGTTGTACAATTGAAAGGTCTCATTGAGTATAGTACAATGCCAAAAGGTTAGATTACCCAAATATATCTAGTACGAGATTTTGCCGCTAGACAACCAGGAGTTTATGGGCTCTTTTTCATTTCCTGCTCTACCTACGATCACCGTTCATGATTCTTTATATTCCTCCTAGTCCAGTAAATCATGTTTATCTAAAAAAAAACAAGTGGCGTTACCGATAAAGAGAACTCCATGTGCGAAAAGTCATTATAAAATCTCATAAACTGACTTTCATACTACTAGTGTTCGTTATGTACAAATCATATGTTGCAGGAAGGTTGCATAATGGGACAAATTCTGTGAAGAAGGCAAAATTTAATTAATGAATGTAATAACAAAGAAGATAAAATGAATAAAACAAAGCGGTTGAGAACGATATTAACATATTAGAAATATAATATGGGAGCATCTTTCTTCCTCTAATTTCGAGGAATGACGTGACGAATAGAAAGAAAATATCTTTTACAGATTGAAAATAAGGTCTATCTAGAAGTTGGTCAAAATATTCTGAGTTTTCTGATTTTATAAAAATCGACCTGCTTCTGAAGAGCACTCAAGTCTTACTTGCCTTGTAAAGGTCAAATAACGTAACTACGAGACATTTTTAATGAAAATGTTAAATAATGTAGCAGTTGATAAAGTGATAAATATATTAGATGAAGTTAATGCGCTTTCCAGTGACTTGTAATACCCGAAACTCTTTATAGATGGCCCGTGAAGTACGAGTAATACATAGCATCAAGAACGGCGATTGGAAGAAGAGCAGGACACGAGATAGAGCCAAAAGAACGTCCTGGCCCTCTAGCGGTCATAACTCGTATTAGATATATCTGGACAATCTAATCTTTTGACATTATACTATACTCAATGAGACGTTTCAATTGATGCACCACATATTAGGGGTTTGGTGGTGCCATTTACCTACTTCTGCTTTTCAGTGAAAAACAAGAAGGAAGGTGTTACAAAGGGCGAAGAGCAAAGAGGAATAGTGCGCAAAGTTCCATGGATGAACTATGAGGTGGTGAATACAGAAAAGACGATAAAGAAAATATGGGAGAGGCTTAAACAACACAAGGATGACGTCAATCTAAAAAGGGACATGGACGTTATTTACAAGCATGTCCATGAGGAGATTCATCAGCTAGACTCAGAAAGGGTGGAGTTAGTAAAAGAAGAGGAGGAAAAGAAGTGGAAAGAAACTAGTAGAATCAAGGAAACGGAGAATCAAGCGGTGAACTAGAACAAAAAGTGGACTATAAATGAGAACTGGGAAGATTTACTGGACAGACAAGACAGGAGAGAGTATAGAGAAATGGTAGATATAAATGACAACTAGGAAGACTTACTGGACAGACAAGAGAAATAGTAGATAATTAAGACGTTTCCAGATTGGGTTGGTGGGGCAGCGTTTCGAATTTGGATAAGGATTTAAGTGGGGTATGTGTAGGATTTTTAGATTCCTTATTGTTATTTATTTATTTATTTTTATTTGGTTATTTATTATTTATTCATTTAAAACATTTTATTGCACCTGGCTTCCAGTTTCCTTTCCTTGTATATTGTCTGTTACAAGTTCCAGTTGACTTGGGGCGTGTCTTATGAACACTAAACTGTGATTGGTTGATTTTTTTTTAGTTTCGGAAAGTGAACAATCTCTTCAGCGCCAATGGTAGAAGATGCAGAACGCATCTCTTGTATTTCTGGTGTTTAATTAGGAACTCACATTGCGTTGATTAGTAGAACATTGAAACTGATCCGGTTAGTATGTGGTTTTCAAAATAAACAATAAGCTTTGTCAGCGTATTTTAATTAACTAAAGATATGGATACAAGGCTTCAACATAGTTGTATAAACAAGAAGTATAACCATTTAAAATTTTAATGCAATTTTATAAATTTAAATAAAAAATAAGTCTTGTAGAATATTCATCACTATAAGCTTTAATCTGGAGTCTATTTTAGGCCCTTGATAGAAGAGCGAGCTATTGTTAACAATGGGAGATCTTATATCCTTTCTACGACAAAAATATATATCCTTAACACTTATATTGCCTTGCATAACAGTTATGTTGGGGCCACGGTGACTCACAGTTGGTAGAGCGCTCACCTCTGGTGTTAGGGGTCGTCGGATCGATACCTGCTCATGCCATGTGGGCATAGTGGTGGGCAAACACCGTGTGCGTGTGTTTTCTCGGGGTGCTCCCGTTTCATCCCACTTTCTTCATTTCACCAATTCATCCCATCATCATCCATACGGCCTGAGCCATAGTTGCCTAAAAACCTTAAAATAATTTTTTTTAAAGTTGTTATAGTGTATTGCATAACATGGTAGTTCTCTATTGAAACAAAGTACCAAACTATAACAAGAGTAAATTGTTAATAGTTTTAGGTTCGTATCAAGGGACCCTCGTTGCCTTAGGGGGATTACTAGTAGGGGGCTCGTTTATTTTCTTTGCAAACTGCCAAGTAACTTGTATGGATATGCACACGCTCTGGAGACTTTGCACGAATAGCACTAAAATCATGAACGTCGTCCATAGTAATCAAATGCGAAACAGATGGAGTAGTTTTCGTCGTTAAAGGTTTACTTCGTAACAACAGAGATGATAAAGATTCGTTATTTGCACTATTTCATGTTTATATTATAAGGCAACCAATAAAGTTCTGCGGATTTAGACACTACAAAGAGAAACGGGATAACATGAAGTAAGACGTACCTGGGAAATCATAAATATTCCCATCAACAGCAATGACCTGTCTCCAACGCTTGGACAGACTATGGGTCCTACGGTGGTGGAACTCAGCGAAACGTGAACCAAAGAATTCGTCCACTGCGTGTATCTCCTCATCGATAGCTCGGGACCGTCGTCCTCGCAGATGATTGGCTAAGATATGGAATAAATTGTAGTCCGAAGGGGTAATGTCATGCGAATATGGGGGACTTATCGTCTTACTTTAGGTCATTTTCTAAGCTCATGGAGATGTTGTCGAATGGTTTCCCCACTACAATTGAATGATTCTTCCAATGCTTCACATGTTTAGCCATTATCGGCCTCAATAGCCGCCTTGAGTTCCTCTTTGTCTATGGCTTGTGGAAATCCTGCAAGCGGTGGGTCCTGAAGGGGTTCATCGCCGATTTTAAATTAAACCACCGTTTACTCTATCCTGATTTACAATATCCCTACCGAATGGCTTGCATATTTTTATTCCCGCTGCACAAGCAATCGTTCACAATTAAAACTCGTACAGCATAATGCTTTCTGAATTTCCTGTTTGATATGCTCACACTGACGTCCCCATTTAACTGTGTTGACCACTACCAGACGGCTATAAGAGGAGAAACTCAATAAGAAGTTACCTTCCTCTTATCTGTCTCACACCTGAACGATGAGTCTGGTGAACGCATGCAGTTGAACCACGCAAAAATCCGACAGTACTTTATTAGTTGTCTCTATATTTTATGAAGTAGGGTTTCAAAAAAACTGCAAGCGATTTAAAATATTCTAAATTCAAAGAAGGGAAAATGTCTTAAGTACACCATAAGAAATTTTAAATAAACTTTTTAAAGACATACCGTACTTTCCTAAAACAATTCATACTAAAAGGTAAAACAATTTTCTTTACGCATGACTAAAAAGAAAAGCATGGAGCGCACTCTCATATACAGTCACTTTATAAATTCTTGAATTCGCGCGCCCATGTTTTTGTTTTTAATCATGCATAAACAACATTATTGTTTACCTTTTAGTATGAATTGTTTAAGAAAAGAATATCTTTAAACAGTTTTTTAAATATTTTTTTTCCGAGTTATTTTGGTGTTCGGATATATTTTCTCAAGTTCGGGTAAATACTTTGTGATTCAAATCCTAAAATGTACTGAAACGAGTCAACCCCAATATCGTTGCAGGCTAGTATTTATTTTAGGATAAAGAAGTCCATATTAAAAAAAAAATATATTAAAATATTCTTTTAAAATATATATGTGTATAGAAATATATGAAAGTAACAATATTATATTGTCACCCGACTAACGTCGCTGTACAAAATTTCATTATTATATGACGTCGGGAAATCAGTTAAATTAACGTTGCAAGATTTGAGGACACCACGAACCATGGCGAACTAAATAAATGAATTTAGAATAGGTATTTGCCAACTTATTTTAATTATTATATATTATTAGAATTATGACTCTTCCAACTTTACTTTGGGGAGATACTTAATTTTCTGTTTTGCTTAAAAGTATATTCAGTTATTATTCCTGAAGAAGAATCATACTTGAGGTGTTTTGGAGAAATCTTTGATGTGTTATTTTAAATCTTTGAAAGGAAGAAAGTAATAAAACTCTTAGAATCGTAAATGCTTCTTAATTTTCATATTTCAAGTATACGTCGTATGATAATTATTCAGATAAAAATTATTTATAACTATAAGTACTTTCTATTTTGAGTTTCAAAGATAAAGTAATTTCAGCTTTTTTCAGTCTGAAAGAAACAGCTACTTTAAGAAATCATAGCCCAGTTCAATTAATTTGTTACGTTCTATGAGATTTTCTTACATACTTCGAAGTTCTCAGTTCAAACTATCAAAGTAGTTGTTGTTCCTCCAAACTCTATATTTTTGTTGCAATAAAAGTAATAGTAAAAAAGTATTTAAATTATTTTCCATTTCTAAGTTATCTCTTAAGGATTTCTAGTAAAGGTAAATTTCAAGGCTTGTTGGTTGGAGTTGAAAAGGATTTGAACCTCTTCACTCGGCAAGATAATACCAATTTCGAAACTTATGGCAGATTGGAAATTAAAGAGTGAAATCCCGAGATACCTATAAATACTTCCCCGAAACCCTATTTCTTTCCTATTTTCTAGGGGAGAGTTTGCTAATAGCTTGCTGAATAATATAAAATCATTTCAAAAATAAAATAAAATTCAAGTAATCATAATTTTAAAATTAACGAAATTGAACCTGAACTCATACCACAGTACAAAATTTTCTAACAGTCACTTATCAATAACGCCGGACAGTAACTTTGAATAGTAAGTATCATCAAATGTCTTACTACCTGGCGTGTTAGAACACGTAGTTCATTACAATGGAGACTAATGCAGTGTGATCAACGGCTATTACATATTTTGAAGTCACAAAGACAGAGATAGCATAACATTCTCAGATATAGAGGAGTTTCAGTAATCCAGATAAAGTTAAAACAGTGAGTAATAGCATGCTTACATCAAATGTTGTGTTAGATATCGTAGATTATAGAAAGAACATATTTTAACAAATATTAGTAGATAATTGATGTGCAAGATTTCCTGCGGAAGAAGACGTTTATTAAGTAAACTTTCTTTTCCTGCATAGTTATCAGTCACGTTAAATGATGCCATGGAAAATGTACGGTTATCAGCGTGTATTGTATTGGTTGGTTATTTGAAAACTGAACTACAAAAGTTATTATCAGACTTATTGAAGAGCAAGAATCACATTGTTTCTGAGGAGCCGCAGAAGTTGCATCGGATAGAAGTATTGTGAATTTCCACGGCACAAAACGAATAAGGGATTTGCTCTTATGACTTTACAGATGACTAGTGTTAGAAATATACTGAGTCTTAAAACATTGTTTGATGTATTTTTCATTAACAACGGTGGTCTACCGTTACATAACTTTAAACCAGAGAGAGACTCGCTATTTCCTGGCAATCGTTTAGCTACAGATGAAGTAACACCAAGAGCTCAACAAGCCAAGAAGAAAGAAGCCAGCTACAGATTCATTTTTGCCTCGGTGGATCAGTGGCAGACCGCTTAACTTTGGTGCGTGAGGTGCCCGGTTCGATCCCAGCTCGTGCTTAGTAGTTTTGAGGTGGACAAATACCGTGTGCGTAGGTATTCTCGGGATCCTCGAGTTTGCTCCCACTTTCTTTATTCCACCAATTCTCCTATCATCATCCATTCGGCTTGTTGCCTAAAGGCCTAGAGAAATTGAAATTCAGACTCGGTATAAGAATCCTTGATAATCACGATCCATTTTTAATATATTTGAAAATAATGAACAAATGAAATCAAAATGGTATTTTAGAAAGTGGGATAGATTATTCTTTAGAGTATTTGTCAAATGAGCTAATAAAAAGTTTGAAAATACTTGTTATTGGTGGGAAATTTGAAATCCTGGGCTATGCCGCCCTAAGTTACGACCTTCAAATATCTCGACTAAAACAATTAGCTTCAAAATCTGAAACAGTTCATTTCATAAATGCCAAAAGTATTAGGTATGTCGTGTTTCAAAATTGCTCTTCGTTTGTTCTGTAGACTACTTAAAAAATTAAAAATAGGAGATGCGAATACCAATGTAACTTAAGGACCCCAAAATTATTACTTTAAAAGAATGTCTATATTATCATTGTCTGATTCGTGCTTTTTAAACTTTAAAGTTTGTGCGTATGTGTGTGTGTGTGGGAGAGAGAGAAATTTCTTTTGTTTTCTTATATGCTTTCTAGAAGAACTGCAGTGAACTTCATAAAAAAAAGAGAGAACCTTGAAAGAAATAAAACTTTTTGATGATACAATTACACCATTCGTGTTTTTACTTTCCATGCTTTTACAAAGTGCTTTTGTGGGTATAAATTGACGTACTTGTGATTATATAGATTAAAATTAATATGGTAATAAATCAGGAAAATTAACGGCAGTGTCCCTTATGAAATGCATGCAGTGAAAAGCATGAAACATACACCAGATATATGAAAATAGAATAGCAAAAGATATAAAGACCGAAGTCCAGGGAGGGCGAGGGGCCAAGTGCCTCCCTTGACCCTCACTGTCGACGCCCTTGGTCAGAATCATCAAATGTCCGGCATGTTAGAGCTCGTTGTTCATTACAATAGAAATTAATGTGTTGTGATCAATGACTATTAGATAATTTGAAGTCACAAAAACCGAGATGGCATAATATTATAAGAAATAGAGGACCTTCAATTATTCAGGCAAATTTAAAATGGTGAGTAATAACACTTTTATCAAATTTTGTATTGGATGTCGAAGGTTACAGAAATAGCATATGTTAACAAACATTAATAGGCAATT
>JAGDQP010019285.1:665-13298 GCA_022664845.1 Lepisma saccharinum
GAGAGCAAAATCTCAGAAGAAACTTAACTCTTGATGAAGGAAAGAAGAGGAAAATTGCATAAAGAGGATTGAGTACATAGAACTAAATAAAACCTTAAGAAAGAAAATAAGACAGGATGTACGAAGATATAACGAAAATCTTGTTAGAAATACAATCGAGGAAAATAAGAGCCTGAAGAAAGCCAAACAGCAGCTCATGATAGGAAAAAAGCAAATAATTGCAGTTAAGAGACCAGACGGGACCGTAACACGAAATAAGGAAGAAATTATAAACATATTTGAAAATTTCTACAGAGAATTGTACTACTCCGAGGAAGAGCTAGGAAATGAAGATTCAGAAGAAATTGATGTTGATGTCCCAGACGTAATGAAAGAAGAAATGCATAAAGTACTTCGAGGGATGAAGTATGGAAAATCACCAGGAGAAGATGGACTCACAGCAGAGATGTTTAAATAGGGAGGTGAAAAAAATGAAAAAGGTACTTGCTAAATTATTCTCGATGTGCCTGAGGAAGAGAGAAATACCCAGAAGTTGGAACACTGCAGTTATTTTGTTGTACAAGGAAGGGGACAAAGAACGCGTCGAAAACTACAGACCAATTAGTTTACTGTCAGTCCTATACAAAATGTTCACCAAAGTTATTTTGAATCGTATTGAACGAGATTTAGATTTTAACCAGGGAAGGGAACAAGCCGGATTTCGTAGTGGATTTAGCACAATGGACCACATACAATCATTGAATGAAGTTATGGAAAGGACTAATGAATATGAACTTCCTCTATGTTTGGGATTCATAGATTTTGAAAAAGCTTTCGATTCGGTCTGCTTGTCAGCAGTACTTAAATCACTTGAACATCAAGGCATCGAAAGTGCATACATCAAGTTACTGCAAAACATTTACTCGACTGCCACCTCTGTCATTAGATTGCATCAAGACAGCGAAAAATTTAAATTTGGAAAATTGGTAAGGCAAGGAGATTCAATTTCTCCAAAACTGTTTTGTGCGGTCCTGGAGAGAGTGTTTCAGAATTTAAACTGGGATGAAGTTGGAATTAAAATTAATGGCGAATATCTTCATCATCTACGGTTCGCTGATGATATGGTCCTGTTTGCTTCAAGTGCAGAAGAACTACAAACCAGAATGAAGAACTGAGTAACGAGAGTTGGAAAATAGGCCTTACAATGAACTTAAGTAAAACAAAAGTAATGTACAACCAACATGCTGCAAAGAAGGAAGTGAAGATTAACGGAGAGACAATAGGCATAGTTGATGAGTATGTTTACCTAGGCCAGCTTAAAACGTCGAATGCAAAGTTGACTGATGAAATAAATAGAAGATGTAAAATGGCGTGGAGTTCTTTTGGAAGACTACACTTTATTTTCAAAAGCAAACTTCCAATGTGTCTGAAGCGTAAAGTTTATAATCAATGTGTCTTACCTGTAATGATGTACGGCTGCGAAACTTGGACATTGAATGCGCAAACGACTCAAAGATTGAGAGTCACACAAAGAGCAATTTAGAGATGCATGCTAGGAATAACCAGGAGGGACAGGAAGAGAAATGAATGGATTCGTGCACAAACAAAGGTAGAGGATGTAATCAAAACTGCGAAGAAGATGAAGTGGAGATGGGCCGGTCAGATACGACAAATGTACTACAGTGGATTCCTAGAGAAAAGAAACGACCGAGACGACGTCCAAATGTAAGGGGTAGATAAAATCAAGCGTTTTTCAGGAGCTACATGGATGAGGATATCAGCAGACCGAGATGTGGAAAGAAAACGGGAGGCCTTCATCCAGCTAGACGAACAGATGGAAGGTGGACGACAAATGTACTACAGTGGATTCCTAGAGAAAAGAAACGACCGAGACGACGTCCAAATGTAAGATGGGTAAATGAAATAAAGCGTTTTTCAGGAGCTACATGGATGAGGATATCAGCAGACCGAGATATGTGGAAAGAAAAGGGGGAGGCCTTCATCCAGCAGTGGATAGAAAACGGCTGAATATGATGATGATGATGATATAAAATCTCAAAGTGGATAACATTTTAGAAAATTATTCTATGTTCTAATAATAGAGCTGTGCTCTAACAATGATTTTTTTAAAAATTACATTATTATTTACTATAAAATAGCCAATTAGTCTATTTCGTTAAATATATTTAATAACAAACAAAAGACTAATGTTTTATATTTAGTTTATTGGCCGCAACGTGAAGAGAAAAGCTAGTGAGTATAGAAAAATAATGTTCTCCATAAGCAGTAAGTTTAAGCACATTTTTTTCAACGTGGAACCTCCTCCTATTCTACACGTATCAATGTAAATATCAATATCTCAGTGAATTTTTCGTTTATTACAATAAACTTGACGACAAAAAGACAGAAATGATAATCTCCAATATGTTTTTCTAGGATTGTACCGAAAAGGGTTAAAAGGGCCCACCATGAGAGTTTGCCAGGGGCCTGCAAGTCTCTTGTTACAACACTGACAATTATCTCCATCGGTATCGCCTTTTTTAAGTCCTTCACCTAAAGGAAGAACGTTCTGAAACTAACTAGATCCCAAATGCTGGATATGGGTGTATTTTATTGACCACACACAGACAGAACGTAGATTAATTGTTGTCTTCTAGGTATATTTTCTTCATTTTATGTAGCAACACTGACTTACGTGGTGGGACTGAGTTGCGCATGACTGTGTGTTGTTCGGTTGTTCCTCGATGACATCGATTGTAACTTCGGGACATTCCCGTTTGCTTTGGTTGTTTTGGTTGTTTTGGTTGTGTGCACGTGTGTCAATGGTGTCACAAAATGTGATCCCGTGATGCTTGTGTATGTGCGACTTCAAAGTAGGGGAGGTGTTTTCAGGAAAGTGAACTAATTCGAAATTCTATAACTACGATTTTTTTGAAACTGCGAAAACAAAATGTCAGTGTTCGGGATTGCTTTTGGTAATGAATCTTGTTACGTTGCCGTAGTAAAAGGCGGAGGTGTGGAAATATTAACAGATCCTTCTGGTGAACGAGCGATACCGTAAGTAGAAGTTTAGTTAGATCTACAATTTAACATGATCAGAAGTTTCTTTATTTAATGTATAATGTTTCAGATGTATTATGCGACCTAAGTATGTTGCAAGTCTGAGGGATATTGTCCCTTCACGAAGACCCTTCATTCTATAACAAGAGTGAGAAAGGTGGCGCTCAGGGCTTGTACCTAGGTACAGTACCGGCATTCGCATGTCAAATTTAAAGAAACACTTAGAAGAGAACATTTGGTTTATTGTTAGGTACGGTACCGATCTTAACTCTATGACATGCCATTCGCGAAACAAAAATAAAGAAAAGGTCCTGGAAGACCTCAGTCGGGGCGTTTCGCAATAGCATTCGAACCTGCGTGCTCATTCAGTAACTACGGTTACCAACTGGGAATTTTCAAATGCAGGAGAAAACTCCGATAAAAGCTGGACTTTTTTGAAAAATAAAATGCCGGACACAATGAACTTTCAGCAATGAACCTGTTTTCTTCGCAGAATTACGTTTGTTAATTCTTTTTATCTAGTTAAGGTTTTGGAAAGGTCAAAGACAAATATATTCCTTGCTGATGTGCTAGTTCTTACCAATTTCTTGTACTTTTCCTGAAAGGAGACAGTGAGTTCGATATACCAACCATGCACCCTTGTAGTTAATCTCTAAATAGGCATAATTTACCGCTCGTGACCATAAAATTTTCTGTTAATAACACAAACAATACAAATTTAGGTGTAGTAATGTCTAACTCATTTCATTTTTAAAATGCCGGACTTTTTCAAGAAGACGACAAATGCCGACCTGATGTTTCTATAAAGGTTAAAAAGTCTGACATGTTCGGAAGAACCGGATGGTTGGTAAACCCAGGGCCAGTTTAACATGGTCCACAAGACCCGGGCCTAGCAACTTTTACTGGGGCGCACCTTACAAGGAAAAGTACGAAATCGTTATTTAAAACGCCAGGCGCCAGGCGAGCGAGGAATTAGCTTCCCCATTCTTTCTGCTGAACGTAGGGAGCAATGTTGAAGTCTTCTATTGAAGTAATAAGATATTTAATAAATTGATTGACTTAGTTTAACAACTGATGGCTCAGCTGGAGTTTCTTCTTTCGATGTGGGTGGAAGTTTCTTCCCATATGCATATCAGAGTGAGTTGGCCACAGGAAAGCTGCGTATGTTTCCCATCTTTCTAATACTCTTCAGTTTCTTACGAATTTGTTGTTCCATTGCACCATCATTCTGCTCCAAATTGTATTTCCATTTGCTTTAAGCGATGTTTAAACATAACAACCATCAAGGTGTTGCTGCTATTCGAAAATTTCCACTTTTGAAACTTGCGTGGTGAGGATGGGTGTGGGTACCAATTATTGAATTTTAGTTTTATTTATGGCCTAAGTTGCACTTACTGTACGAACATTTTTTGTGTGTTAATTAGTTATCGACACACTTGTGTCAATTACCATCAAAATTGTATTTTGTAAAATACTTCAATATTAAACGACGAAAAGTTTACAAACCAGAAATATAAAAACATATTTAAATTTGGTGTTCCCAGGTAATGGCACCCGCGCCAATTACTTTCTGATATGGTGGCGATAACTGAGTGGAACTAGAAAAAAGAAAAAAACAATAACAAAAAAACAGGAGTTGTTGACCGTTCCTATCTGTATACTCTAACTGTCTCCGATGGGACACGAAAATCAGCATGAAATTTCCACAGTGCATTGTTGATGTATTTAAATGAATGCTCATGTAGTACTATGTTTCGGAAGTTATCGGAGCACGAGTTATAGGACTTCAAAGATTTCGAAATTTTGTTCGGAACTCCTGAAAGGTAGGCAACAGTTTATACATTTGTGTGAAGCTATGCATTCACTTTCATATAAACGGTTGTCCTGAAGATAACTTAAATGTTATATTAAATTTATTGGTGAAGTTAACGTGGTAATTAATTGCCCTGTTCCCTGCCAAATGCAAATACAATATAAATACAGGTTAGGGCTGTCAAAAATATCGATGTGCAGAAATAGGTATCGGTATTTTCGAATACCGAAAATTCGGTACCACCAATTCCGAAATACCGAACAGTATACTGAACAATGTAGGTATATTGAAATACCGTATTCTTCTGAAGTTCTGAAGATAAAAAAAAGATTACTAATATCTTATATAGAGGAAGTAGCATGGCAGAGCTGAAACACCGAGTCGTTGTAGCTCAGTGGTAGAGCGTTGGCGTTAGCATTCAGGAGGTCGTGGATTCGATCCCAGGTACGACCATCCTGACTAAGTTTTTGGCCAGTTTTTTTTCCACAGTTACACCAGGCATATGCCGGGATGACAACTTCAACATAGGCCCTGGCCGACACCTTCCCGAATCATTTCCTCTCCTCTATCCCCGCCTGAGCCTTAGATGCCTAAAAACCATGAATAAAATTCAGTTCAAAAGTAAAGCTGAAACTAGGTCTGTTTTGACTGCCCGTCCTGACCCGGACATACGTGATCCGGTCTAAAACTTGACCCGATCTAAAACTTGACCCGGTCTGAGAACTTAAGAGCTCGAGTTTCGTATTTTTCGTGCTTATGGGGTAACACCCCCGGTCCCGGTCACACCTCAAACGTAAGGAAATAATCAAATGCTCTACTTTGTCCTCTGTAACGAGACCTAAATCGGGTCACCGGGTCGAACCGGGTCCCAAGCATAGAACCCATTCAAAACTTGACGTACTGTCTTATAATTAGAATTATTGGAGAGCCAAAAATATGACGTCAAACAACTAACTCTCTGTACACTTAGGGCCGATTGCAGAGACGGAGTTTAGCCTTTGTCTAAGGTAGGCTTATGCTGAAACATTAATTTGGAATGCAAAAGTATTACGTCTACGTGTCTTAACCAACACGACTGGTAGGTCGACTTATTACGTCTACGTCTTTGCAATCGAGCATTAGTGTTGATTTATAAACATTGAATTTGAATTTATTTTATGACCTTTAGGCAACTTTGGCTCAGATATTTTGAATGATGAAAGGAAAATTGATGTAATGAAGAATAAGAATGTAGAAGGAAACGGGACAATGCCGATATAACCCACGCACATGGTATTTGTCCACAACTAAACCCATATGGCACGACACGGGGGATCCAACCGGTGACCTCATGCACCACAAATGAGCGCTTTAATTCTGACCATCGCGGACCCTTATACCCTTGCGGCGTCTGGTCACAGTTTCTCAAAGTCTCAGCTGTCGGATATCTGAGTCATGGACGCATCATTGTAGTCTTTACTAATTTGTACGTATTTTGGGGGATTTTTTTTTTCGGCTACCAAACGATAAGTCTTCATTTTGGAGTATTGTGAGGGTGAAAGAGAAAGCAGGATTATAGAACGAGAGAAGAATTGCCGAGTTATACATGGCTTGCAAGAGTAGTGCTTCTGAAAAACCAGTCATATAATATTCATTAATACATATATTGGAGCGACAAAAGGAAAACATAATGTACAGCACATTCTTGTCTCTTCAAATACCACCGTCCCCCTTAACCCACCGTGACTACTCTTTGGCATGTGACATGGTTATCAGTCACTACGCAATAAACATTACCTTGTTAAAAGTAAGTTACAAATCCTTCTCCCATTTTAAGCATGCAGGGAATAAAAAAAATACGAAACTCCTTTTCCAGATTAATTTGCTTTGAGAAATAAATAAAACAAGTCTGTCAGCGGCACTTACATATATGCAGCTAATTTCGGATCTAGCAAACTGTAAGTCCGATTTTGATACTTGAAGTTGCGTTTGAAAGCTCTTTGCCATACTAAGATACAGAAAAAAAAAATATATCGGTTGGACCTCCCTGGGACCCCCTAGGGCGGTTTAAAAAAAAATCAGAATTTCACATTTCTGGTGATAGCACTTACCACATACCATATAGGCGGCTAAAGCTTGCAGAATCGTAATCTACACGTCAATACCTTTCAAACGGTGTATCACGCGTCAAAATCGGTGAAGGGGTTCCTTTTTAGCCCAATCACAGAATTTTCACAAATGATAGAAAAGGGCCTCCGTCATTCTGTTTGCCTTTTTTTACTTTAGCCCAAAGTGGTTGGTACCGGGGGTTTTGGGGGTCAATTGCGAGTTCCAACAAGTGGGGTAAATTGAAGCTTGTTTTGTTGATAGGGGTTACCGTTTTCGAGATACGGTCCAAAATGAACCTTTTGTATGAATACTATGCACTTTTTTTTTAAATAGGCCGCCTTACAAATAAGTGATATCAGTATAAAAATCCCTTCGGGTTAAAGACAAGAGTGACACAATAATTCTACTCACAAAGAACTGATATCCTTTACTTTCTTTGTGTCACTTTGGCGGAAGGATACTAAATCTTATTTTATTACAAAAGAGGTCCGTCATAGTGACACAAAAAAAAAACAAATCGCAAAATGGATACCACTTCTTTTGTGAGTAGAATTCTTGCGTCACTCTTGTCTTCCCAGGTGCCATCCCAGCATTTGCCTGATGTGACTGAGGAATAAACCTGGAAAAACTTCAGTCAGGATACTCGGTGGTTGGAATCTAACCCACGACTTCCTGAATGCTACGCCAACGCTCTACCACTGAGCTACGGCGGCTCAGTATCATAACAACGAAATCCGAATACAGGGTCTTTGAATCTGCGACCAAAATCGCACTAATCCATTGGACCGGATATCCGCCAATAAAATTTATTTTAGCTTTTCTCCGCAGTCATATTTGATTTGTTATTCCCTGTTGTTATATGTTTTCCATTTTTTGGTATTTCAATATCGTTCGGTGCCATACAATACTTCCAGACATCTAAAATTTAATTTGGGAGGAAGTCAAGGGATATAGAGGGTCCAATTTCAAAGTCAGTATAGGTATGAAAAGTAAAGGTAAAAAAGGTAAAAGTGCGTTACGCACGTACCTTGAACGGCGCATGGGGAATGTGGATATAGCGCCCCATATTTCCACCTACGGTACGTATAGTGAGGTGGGGTGGTCCGTCCCACGCTCGACCGCCTTTACTTCCCTAAGGTGCCCAAGAATAGCAAGAACACTCTGGAACTTCGACTCTGGGTGTGAAAATACCCACATATAGATATTAAGCCTAAAATTATACTATTTTTTTTTTCATATTAAAAGGAATTTCGGGGTGGAGTCCAGAGTACTTCTATATCGCTCAATATCATTGTTTCTGTGTATATTGATATTGTTTGGTATTTCAATATTATTCGGTATTTTCGTTTTCTCTGTATTTCGGTATTATCGGTATTTTTGGTATCGTTCGGTATTTCGGTATATCCGTAATTGTCGGTATCCAAAACATACTGAAAGCCTGTATGAAAATCTGGATACTGAACACCCCTAATACTGGGTGACCCAAAGAAAATTTCCCATCCCGCTAATTTCGTAACCTATTAATTTCCAGGAGGAATCACAGCAGATTGCCCTTTTAATTTAAGGGGGAATGTGCCATTGTGGTCAAGCATTGCATGCTGTTCCATTTTATTGTGGTCTAGTGGCGAAAATGAAATTTTCCTAAATTACAGCATGGGTCAAGTGATACATCATGTCAATGGTCTTTAGGTTCTATTTACAAAAGCACGTGCTCATTTAGCTACTAGTTTCTTCGAAAACTTTTCGAGAAATTGTGTTTGGAAATCTCACATATTGTAAAGTTAGCTCAATCGCATTTTTTTTTTTCAAAACAAAACATGGTTCTTTTTCAGACAGCTAGTAATTCATGCGTTACGCTGGAGATGCTCAATGTAATCGGCAGGATTGGAGTTCAAGTCCTCACATATTCATCCCTATTTACTATTGTTTTGTTTTCCTGCAATCTTACCAGCCAGATGATGGGATTATTTATGAATTTACTGCCACATTGCTATGGTTCCTATCTTTTCACCATCACAAAAATAAGGAATTAACTAAAGATATATGGAATAAAGTGATTTGGTATAGTTTGTAATAAAATACTAATCTAAGGTCTATGATATCAAAAACACCTCCAGGGAACTGAAGAAATATTTTAAATTATAGGAAGAATTTAGTCTTCTAGAGATAATACAAATTCAAAGACATTTTTACTGTAAACTGAAAAAACTATGAATTTTTACCGAAATGTGCTCTTATCCCGTATATACCCGTATAATACGTTAATTTCTAATTATGGTATCATTTAAGGAAGATCTCTATTTTTGATCAAAATTACCGTCCGCAAAAGTCAATTATCGGTAGCTCAAATTTACGGGAAATAACCTGCTTGTATTCATGAGCAGAGAGATATACGGTATGATTGCGTTTACTAGTATGAAACTTCAGTGGCATTGTTCCCTCATGTCTCGGGCTCCAAACCTCACCCCGTAATGTGAAGATATATGCAGATAGAGGCGTGTAACAAAAATATTTTGTTATATGCATATTTAAAAGAGTTGTATAAATTCATAATGATTTTGATTACTATTTTAAACAAGCAATTACATTTTGTTCTATTAAGTCTGTTGCAATAGGGCTGTGAGAAGTATTATTTCAAAACATATCGGAAGGTAGCCAGGTCCCGCGGCTCCGCCCGCGCCTTTTTGAAAGTATAGTAATAGCTAACGGCACGTTAAAGTATGGGGGGGGGGGGGCATTTGAAAAATTGAATTTTAAAATAGGGTATCAACGCTGACAACTGGGTGCTTGCGTACAGGGAATAACCACAGTATGTTACGATTGTGTTGAATATGTGAATTCAGAGTTTGGTGCGGATACGTGGAACTGTATGGAAGTACTTAATTTTTAAAATCGATTGACGACACTGTCAACTGTGAAACCTGAAGTACCTCTTAAAGTGTACCTTAAGAGTACACCAGTACGTAAATACAAGGTTTGGTCCTGATACATTCAACGATACGGAAACAAAAATGTATTGTCTTAAATTGGTTTGGCAATATCAACAACTGCGGCGCCGTCAGTACCAACATGAACTGTCCCAATTCCTAATGCGCATTACATATTTCTTTGTAAATCAATGCGGATACGTCCAATGGTAAAAAAAAGGTAACAATAAATAAATAAATAAAAAAAAATGAAATTCTAGAATTTTTAAAATTGTTTGGCAACATTAACAAATTACGGCGCCTGGATTGCCCATATGACTGTCCACTTACCTATTCAACATACATGCTAATTAATTGTGAAATTTGGTGTAAATAAAAGAACATGTGTAGATTTGTATTAATAAAGGCATTTATTTTTGTAAGTTAAATTTTAAAATAGGAGTGGGAATACTGACAACTGAAGTGCTCCAGGTCGGGGACACACAAAACTTTATTCCATTGAGTTCAATGATGTTTACAAAGCTAAGTTTGGGGCAGATACGGTACGGAAGAAATTTAAAAAACAAGATTTTTTTTTTTTTTAAGTTGAGAACTGCACTACCCGGAATATGTCACAACCCAAACATTTTGGGTTGCTGCAGTAGAACTGTAAATGTAAGATTATTTTATTTTAAATAGTTTTAAATGGAGTTATGTGTTTTTAATTTTATATTTTAAGAAGTTGAGCTTAAGAGACACTGACTATAGAAATTACTTACTTTGGCGGTTCTTATTTACTGCACACAGCATTGCTGAATTAAGGATTTTCGTAAAAAGGTTGCGCAGGTGGAATAGACCAGGGACATTTAGGTACTACTTACCGGTCAGCCTGACCGACAACAGGAACGCTCGTGAATTATATATACCTAAAGTCGACCAAAAATAAAATATCTAATAGATATGGCTATTGCATATTAATTACTCGTACGATATTATGTTAAAACAGAACATTTGAAAAGCTGGAGGAACAATTTATATCTTAAAACTATTGGGTTGGTTCGAGTGAAATGACTGCTTTGGCGCCTGTACGCACATCATAACACAACACAAGGATCGACCGAGGTCACGTGTCGAACGTCACAATTCTGACTCCGGTGGATGAGTGGTAACGCTCGCTGCCTTGTTATCAAGGGATCTCGTGATCGATTTCAGGTGGGGATACAAGTGGTTCGGAGCCTACGTTAAACTGTAGGTCCCGTCCTTATTAGCTTACCAGCTCGTTTAGGACAATTCAGTCAATCAATCAAACGTCATAACCTTTCTATACGTTCAGCAAACAGACCGCGGTACCCACCCAGACAGTCAAGAGGTAGTATGTTGTTGAACAGGGTCGTATGAAAGTTCACAATGGAGAACACACAATTGCTAGTGATTTTTTTTTATGAATTCAAACTAGGACATTCTGCACAGCAAGCCGCAAGAACATTAACAGTGCTTTTGGCACAAGAATGGCGAATGAACCCACCTTTCGCCGTTGGTTTGTCAAATTTCATTCCGGTGACAAAGTATTGCAAAATGGTCACGTGGGCACCGACCAACATCATGTTCGGATGAACTGTTCAGAAACACCGTGGAAGCAGATCCTCCGAAAAGTGTTCGTGCCATTGCAGACGAGTTAGGCATACACCATACCACTGCCAGTCGTTGGCTCCGTGTTGTCGGTAAGGTGAAAAAGTTGTGCTCATGGGTCCCTCATGAGTTGACATAGGCCAACAAGAATCGCCGCCTGGAGCCCTCGAAAAGACTAGCTGACAAGTAACTACTTTAGAACTGACTTGTGTTGTGACAGGCAGGTAGTACTAATTTCTGTTTCTCGAATTTTTTGCCAATCCTTGTCGGGAGAAGCGAAAATCGACAAGTCCAGAAAAGTCCTGACTAGTAGAAGTGAGGTGAATAGACGTTTAATTTTAATTTGTTAACATGTCTGGAGAACGTAAACAGAATAAAATTTGTATTCTGCAGCTAATGAAAAAGAAAGAGATACCTTATTGGTTTCATTTTCTTCCAAACTGACTAAAAAACACAAAAGTGAATATGAGAATCTATTCATGAGGCTGCAGCAGAGATTCTGCCAAAATTTGCAGTTTGGAGGGGAGGGTAAATTTAAAATTGTGAGGGTATAAGTGAAGTTTTGCACGGTTTCTATCGATTTTTATTGAAAACATTTTTAAGTGGGGATGCGCTTGAGAATTTGGAAGTGATACCCCCTCACAGAAGGGGAAGGGGTTGGCGGAATCAGTGGGCTGCAGTCTCCGTTGGGAATTGTATACCGAAAAAAAATGGACTCATGTACGAGACACTTTGGTAAGTGTTGTTTATTTATTTACAATAATTCGTGTTGGAATATACTTTATTTTGTTTAGTGAGCAAATTGCTATACGGGAACCACCTTCGACAGTAAGCGCGTAGAGAACTTTTTTTCTTGAATACAAGGGTCCATATAAGGGTTACTGTGTATTCAAAGGTTACTGTGTCTGACCATTTCAGAAAGTCAGTGTTCGATTTGTAGCGGGCAATGGTATGGATTTCCCCATCTTCCCTGGTTCTGTTTACATTATATAAATACCGCTAACCTGGGAATATGGACGATCCCAAAATACCGTATAATAAATATCTCAATAGTTCTTACCCCTCTCTGGAAATTGCACGAATCGAACTCTGCAAAAAGTATTCAAAGGTAAAATGCATGGTTGTAATTTCGATATTGCCCCAGTCCATTCAAAACAC
>JAGDQP010019285.1:13398-35098 GCA_022664845.1 Lepisma saccharinum
TATATATATATATATATAATTAAATTCAACTGACTCGTGAATATTGTTATAAATTATTCTTTCTTTACATACTCTACGACTCACACGTTCTTGCATTTCATTTTCTGAATCTTGTGAGTCACTAAAACGCATATTACCTTGAGTTTTTTTAAAAATATTATTCAACCTTGTCACTCCTCGACCAAACTATGAATACCTGTCCAAATGGCAGATTTTAAAGTTGTCTTGATAAGACTTCTATTTCTGAGAAACACACCGAGAAAGACTTGTCAAATTTCAAATTTTCACTAGTCAGTTGTAACTTGCCACTCCAGTTTTGAGAAACAAACACTTGTAGTACGCTACGACAAGGAAACTTCACTAGTATTACTTAGTCTTCTCGCCTTTGAGAAACAGGTCCCTGGATGTGTGGAGTTCTCTGAGTGTAAGGAATACTCAGTAAGGTTTTCTGTATTGGATTGCCACTTCAGATGAAAAATGGATCTGCTATGATAATCGTAAACGGTCAGGACAATGGTTGCTTCGTGACCAACGTCCAGGGTAGTGTCCCAATCCACCTCTCCACCTACGGAAGGTGTTGCTGCTGGTATGGTGGGAGTGATCCATCATGCCTTTCTCAGGCGAGATGAAACCATTACTGCAGATCGTTACAGTGTTGAGCTCTATTAAATACAGTGCAAACTTGTCCGTCAACAGATTTGGTTTTATGAAAATTGCGCCCACATCTCGCGCAAAGATCGGTGCAGGTTCTCCATGAGTTGCAGCACGAAACCTTTCCTCACTCGCCGTATTTTCCGAACCTCTCTCCCACTAACTACTATTTCCTCCCCCATCTGGTTCACTTAATGGCAGGGAAGAGTTTCCCAGATGATCGGGCGGTGCAACATGCAGTTGCAGATTTCTTCGCATCGCAGACTCCAGACTTCTTTCTCCACGGGATCCAATCGTTGGCTGAGCGATGGGAACAGTGTGTGGCTATAGACGGCTACTATTTTGAGGAATCAGGTAGTGTAGTTTTTTTTTTTTTTTTTTTTGCCTTTGGAAATGACGCACCTTCGGCAAACATTTCATTCGCAACATATGTATCTATTACTAATAAGCGACAGAGTTTTACTTCAAATTTTGGGATTCTGTTCTTAACTCCCAAATAATATTTCAGGTACCGGTATATTGAAGATCACAAGGTGAAAAGCGATGCCAGATATGTTTATTTTCCCTGGCATATAATGTCACTATCGATGGTTAAAACTTGAATATCAAGTTAAAGCTCTCTGAAAACTGGAGATAATTTTCATACACATTTTATTTGACGTAGGTCTTGTTTTAATTTAGAAACAGTTTTTTAAATTCATAAACAATAAAATAAAACACAATCATCAAATGCAGATTTAAAAAAAAATGATTAGCATAGGGCTAGCAAATTAACGTGAGCGGAACGATCACCCGCGACCATTTACGTGATTTTTAAGAGCGCGAAAAAGACCGGTTAAGAAATTTCTGCCAACTGAGTAGGTGGAAATGGTAACAGAGGCGGAACTACTGCTCCCGCAGCCCCCGCAACTGGAACGAACAACACAAAGTTGGTGGAGGAAGTTCCCTTCCTCCCACATATAAAGAGAACAACTTGGTTGCCATTATAACTCGATGTCCCAACAAAGAACCATGTTTTTGATATCTTGAAGCTGAGTTTTTCAGTGAGAATTGTCTGGTGGAGGAAGTCCCATTCTCCCACGAGCTTGGGGAGATCGCAGTGTCTGTGGACTCCCACATAGGTATAACACTTGGCGAAGGGATTGCGCTCTCTCCCACGGGACTGGTGGAGGTGTCCACGGCCTTCCACTGGGAGAATATTGGAGGAGGTACTTTGATTTGCCTCCCACATAGTAGAAGCTCACAAGTGTGATCCGGCAGTTGCGCATACCTGCTATCGAGGAAAAACGGAGGAGTCTTGGCCTAGAAGTAAGTGCAGTATTCGGTCACTACACCAGTACGGTCGGTTATGCAACTATCAGGTCACGGCAGAAGTACGGTCGGTCCCCGGTCCCTGTTACTGCTCAAAGGGTTGTATTTTGAATTTTCCCTTGATCACAGACGAATTACGGATATAAATAACTCGTAAGATTTTAAATTGTATGCAGGAAATACTAAAACTAAATTCTTGTCTGTAGAAGAGAGTTGATTACTTCAATCTGTTTTATTCCGTTAAGTCTTTGTCATATTCTAATCTCTGATATTACAACAATACAACAGTCGTCAACGCACTCCTTCTCAAGACGTTTCTTTCTCAAACAATTGATAATAAGTTTTGATTAGTTTTCTGTGCCACCAATAAAGCATTCAAGTGTTGCAAACATTAGATCAATAGTCGACCACTCTATCTTTTATTATACAGTCAACTAAAATTTAACTTTTTCATGTTTTCTTTCTTTTGGCGGTTTTAAATATTCTCATTATTATTATTATTATTATTATTATTATTATTATTATTATTATTATTATTATTATCGTTTAGTAGGAAAACGACTGCATTTCTAGAATCTGAGCCTAGTATCTGACATTATTGATAGAATAACCGAGATAACATTGGGGAAGTGGCTTTTGACCACTTTTAAAGAATTGTTTGCTCACTTTTGGTGAACAACAGTAAAATGGTATAGTTTGACTATCATCATATCATTGAGCGGCACAAGTGGAGCTACAAGGCGAAGGAAGAAGAGAAAAGATGAGGAATTAGTGAAGAAAATTTCCAAAATTGCCACGTTCTTTGGACATGCGTCTGCAACAACTTCGAAAGTGGCTCACAATCTCGTGAATATACGTATGGTGACGCTGGGACATCTGTTTCACAACATGGTACAAACGCAATATTTTTCCTCAGAGAGTCCTTTTCTGTTTCTCTAAGACGAAAGATGTTTAGTTGCATCACCGGAACAGTCTACTGATCCAAGACCTTCATTTCTGAACTTTGGCAGTTCTGTTCCTGATGCTGAATATAGTAGCCCTCAGTGTGTATCAAACAACACAGAATCTTTTAGGGAGCACGTTGCTGATTTTTCGGATACAGGCTGTGTTGATCGTGATAGACTTGCGAAAGAACTACATCCATCTGATCGTGGAAACTCTCCAATTGATGTAAATAATCCGAACATAAAACGATTTATAATTTCCCACGAACCATGCAGACCTTCTGGTCTTTTTCCTAGAGATCTAAAACAGGAAAATAGAAGCTTTTGAACGAAATACTACACGGCAACCGATGTTAGAATGAAATTACCGGTATCGTGGTTATGTTACTCTGTTAAATTAGATGCAGCATATTGTCAACCGTGCTTGCTGTTCGCTAATTGGAGCCAAAAAAATTCCATTATTTTGGGGTAAAGGGAGTTCGTGGTTGGAAAGGTAAGAAAATAAAGGAACACGAACAAGCTACTTATCACAAAGATGCGTGTGTAGGTTTCTCTCAGTAGAAGGCAAATAAAACAATAGATGAAGGAGCGGAAAATAAATCCAAAGAAATATGTTGTTTTGGAGACAAGTTCTTCATCGGCTGTTAAAAATTATATTACAACTTTCTACATCTTATTTGCCATTGCGTGGCCACCGTGAAGGAATGGACGCAGAAAATAGGGGAATATTTTTTTTCTGAAGTTGAACTTTTGGCTGAGTACAATTCTGTGCTAAAATCGGTTTTGGAAATGCCAAGAGGCAAAATAAAATACGTCAGTCACCAAGTACAAGAAGAGTTGATAATTGATATCTGCACTCTCTAGCAAATTAGGTGATAGCATCGTAGCAGAAATAAAAGAGGCACCATTCTTCTCCATTATACTCGACTCAACTTAAGATATATACAAAGTGCAGCAAATGAATATTGTTATTCGTTACCGTCATATGCTCGGTTTCTTTGAAGAAGAGGATCGTTCTGCAAGGGGTACTACGCGTCTTATTTAGGAAGTGTTGGAACGAAAAGGAGTGATTAGTAAACTGTCGAGGACAAGATTATGATGGAGCCAGTATAATGAGTGGGTTATATGCAGGGGTCCAGAAGAAGGTTAAAGGTATCCAGCCTGGTACAGTGTATTTTCATTCTGCTGCACTTAATTTCAATGTAGTAATTAACGATGCTGTTCACTGCGTTCATGAAATACGTTTATTTTTCGCTTTGATCCAAGAAATTTATACATTCTTCGCTTTCAGCATTAACCGATGTGATATCCTTGCGTCATTAACCAGTGGATCTTCAGTAACATTGAAGAAGCTTGATGCCATACGTTGGTCATTACAATTCATTATTGGCCGTGAAGCTACGATATACTGATATCAGAAAAGCATTGATTGAAGTCATAATGAAAAGTAACGAAGCAGAAGAAAGAGAAGAAGCTTCTCGTTTAGTTAAGAAATAAGAACTCTTGAGTTTGTATTTTGCCTTCTAATTTGTTTAGATATCTTTGAAGCTTTGAGTGTAGCTAGTAAACAACTACATCATCATATGGCTGCCCTGGGTTCTGCTACTGATCAACTTGACACTGCAAGGCAACGTATAACTTGAGTTAAGAAATTGGTTTGATGGAAAAGCACAAGAAGCAAAGTAGCTTGCAATGAAATGGGACATTGAACCGAAATTTCAAGACAAACGTATTCCCGTCGCTAAGAAGTATTTTGATGAACTAGCGAAAGACCAAAGATTAAGTAATACTGAAGCTCGCTTCCGGGTGTCTGTGTTCAATGAGACTATGGACATGGTTGTACAACAAATATCACACAGATTCGATGGGACGTTGTCTCATCATAAACTTGTTCCATCCATTCAGTCCTTCTAACAGTAAGTTGGCCTACGAAAATGATGATGAACTTGTTGCAGCTGCACAAGAGCTCAGAGAAGCATTGCCACTCCAATTAGTAGGTTTTCGTTCGAAGACAAAACAAGTGAGAACAATTGGCAAACCTCCTTATAGTGATGGGCTATGCAAACCTCCTTCTAACCCATCAAGTTACCCAGAAGTATGTAAAGCATTTGTACTATTTCCCACCATACCAGTCACAACAGCACTAGTTCACCGTTCATTTTCTAAATTAAAAATAACTAAGAATTATATTCGCAACTCTATGCATAAGGAAAAAGTGAAGCAACTTGCACTGGCAAGCATTGAAGCAGCACGGGGAAAAAAACTAGATATTGGTTCTGTGATTGATAATTTTGCTAAAGCAAAAGCAAGAAGAAAATTCATATAAAGTTTTGTACAGCATATAGATATTTTATGTGAAGTAGGTTAAAGTTGTAGCTGTGTAGTGTTGCCAACAGAAAATAATTTTGTTATTTTCTTAGTTTTAAAAAATATGAAGAAAACACTTTCAATTATTTTCAGCTTGTTTTTTAAACGGCCCTGAAAAAGGAAAAAGAAGAAACGTTGAGAAAGATATGTGCTCTTCCTGAATGTATCTTTGTTAATCCTGATACCAAAACGTCTTGTGGTTACTTAGAATTATTAAGTGAAAGTTTAATAATTCTTTCTTTTACGGATTCTTAGTATTTTTGGTCTGTTAACATTATTTAAAATTCCTGAGTGTTTACAAACTGCTGTACTGTTTTGATTTTTTTTACTTCTGTGAGGAATTGTCCATTACGCAAAGGAAAACTTGAGTTGTAGATTTAGAGACCAAGTTCACAGTTTGAAATCATTTCAATGAAATGGTTGGAGGTGTTGAAATGGTTAAAAAGGTAATTATTTAAAATAACTAGTGTACAACTAGTTAAAAGAGAGTAGATTTCCCACCAGCAATTAGATGGCTATTTCCACAGCTAAATGATCTCTCAAAGAGATTATATGAGCTTGGAAGTCAACTAAATTGGCAACACTGTTCCCACCGCACATTGGACACTTGATCTCCAGTACCCGGTTTCGCTACGTCTTTACTACTGTTTGTGACGCCTGATTTTCTTTCTGCAACAATGCTCCCGCCTATGTTTTGTGCTTATATTGCGTCAGTAGATAGAGCTAAATATTTCAGGAACATTGTTGACATTCGGCCATGTGCAAGGCACAACATCCTTTAATTGGCATCAGGATTGATTGATCTAAATGGGTGATTTTAAAAATCAATTATTTAAATGAAAATTAATTTGATCTAAACATAGAAATGAACTGCAGTATTTATAAGCATTTCTTGATACGAATTGAAGACTTGAAGTCATTTTCAATTCAGTAGTCTTACAAGTAAGAGGTTTGTTGTTATCCCTCTTGTAATACTTCTCCATTGTTCTTGTGTGTGTGTTGTTCAAACGTGCAAGATTTACGTGGTTCTTTTAAGAAAGAACTTTCGTCACAAAACCCGAAGGAGGTTTCAGGTGGCTGTGAAAATCACTAAAAAGTGGACAAACCTAAAAAGTGTCGAAAATCTTAGGAAGCTTGGTTCGTGTAAAGTCCAGTGGAAGTGTGACGCGTGTATATTAGTGAATACTACAGAAATGCTACGAAACCAAGTAATTAACGTGAAGAAGCTAGTGCTAGAAGTAAGTAAGATACACGCCAAATTTCCTAAAATTGAACAAATGAGTGAAACTATAGGTGGACTGGAAATAAAATTAAATTTCTATCTGATAAGATTGATGGTTTTCAATGAGAAATATCAGAATTAAAGAAGATCGTTTTGGGGTTAACAACTAAATCTTCCACTTTAGAATCAGAAAACAGGCAACTTAAATTATCAATTGATTGATTGAAAATCAAATTGGGTGACTTGGAGCAACGACAGCTACAGAAAAATATCGAGATAGTAGGCGTGCCTGAATCTGAAGAAGAGCGGGTGAGTGAGACAGTACTTGATGTAGTAAACGCGGGCGGTATCCAACTTAGTAGCCAGGATATTCAAAAAGTGTACAGAGTCCCCTCAGATCGAAGAGATAAACCAAGGATAATAGTAGCCCACCTGTTATAAAGTAACCAGAGATGATTGGTTACAAAAATGTAGACGTAATATGATGTTTATAACTCAGAAGTTAACCAATCGTTTCCTGAACCAACGTCTATGTTAATGAACAACTTACGCCCTACAACTGCAAATTGCTTTATGAAACGAAGAAATACGCCAGGAGCAATGGGATTCGTTTTGTTTGGGTCAGAGTGTTGCTCAAGCAGAATGACTCCAGCCGTGTCAAGCATGTGAAGTGTGTCAAAGACTTACAGAATATCCTAAACTAACAGCAACAAGAAATGGTGATCATATATACTATCCCATTAATTGATCGGGTGATTGAAGACGTCCAGTCGTATCAACAGATTGAAACATTTACTTGTGATGATGTAAGTACTGTTAATAATTTTTATTTAGTAATAAATGGGGTTATACATACTTCCATATTAATATACGTTCTCTTAATAAAATTTTGTCGGAATTATTGGTTCTACTTGAAACCATCTATTGACGTAGATTTAATTATTCTAACCGAATTTAAAAAAAAAATATTTTACTCATGAAATTAATTTAGCAGGGTGTAATTGCAGGTATACGGAAAACACGGTCTTATGGTATTTACTAAGCAAGAGTTACATGCCAAAGTTTTAGAATTGGAATTTAAATGTGCTTCAGGATAACGCTTGTGCATCACCAGCTCTACGGAAGAGTGTAACATGTTAGCTGTATATCGCTCATCTAACTGATGAAGCAGAATTTCTTGAGTCACTGAATACTGAACTTCAAAACCGTCTATGCTAGTCGGTGATATAAACATAAATGTATTGGAAAACATATTATACCACTATAAACAGTTACTTAAACATGCTTTATTTTTACGGATACGTTTTATATATAAATAAACATACCAGGGTTACTGAAGCATCAAAATCTTGTATAGACGATAATTATATTTATAAAACTTTTAATCGATTACAAGGCATTGCTTCAGATATAACGCGAACAAGTATCACTGACCACTATTTAACTATTTTAATTTTCCTAAAGGTAGTAGAAAAAAATGTTATTAAGCAAAATTGTAAAACTTTAGTGAATTGCGTCATGTTAAGAAAGGAATTAGTTCAAGTAAACTGGAATGATGTTATAGAATGTCAATGTGTAGATACAGCAACGAATAACTTTATTAAACTTATACAGAATAGTATATATATAATGTAACACAGGTAAAAGCCTCAAATGTTAGTAGTAAAATTACGGAATTTAAGCCATGAATCACAAAAGGACTTATCACATCCATACGTGAAAAAGATTGATTAATTCACTTAGTATTAAGGCAGGAAAACAAAATAGATCTAAAGGAATATTATAGGAGTTACCGCAATAAATTAACCGTCTTGATAAAAAGAGGTCAAAATAGAAGATTACAGAAAGCAAATATTGCACAGTAAGAATAAAACGCGCAAATTGTGGAACGTTATTGCAGATTTTAGGGACCTCAGTAATAAAACAAATGCAGAAATAAAAGAAACTATTACAAATAAAGGATTGTTCACATCTACTAACTTGAACAAACATTTTATTAACGTTCGAGAACAATTAGTTAATGATCTTGGAATAATTATACGATACGATACGGATACAAATACGATAAGAAACATATCAGTTAAAAATCCAAACTCACTGATTTTCACACCTATTACTAGACATGAAATCGATTCTTTTATCAATAAATGAAAGTCTAATACCGCACCTGGTATTGATAAAATCACCGCAGATAAAGTGTGCAAAAAGATTTCGTTGTTGAACCATTGTATCATATATTTGAGTTTAGAAACGGGTGTATTTCGTGATGCTTTTAAATGTGCAATAATAAAACATATATTTAAGGAAGGCTCAAAAGCTGATGTCAATAACTATAGGCTAATTTCTTTGTTGAGTAACCGTTCTAGTCTTAGAAAAATGGATTTAAAAGGCTGGTTGCATTTCTACACGAAATTAAGTATTTTTCAAATAATCAATATGGGTTCAGAACACATCAAATACTGTACTTACAGGAACTGAAACCATTTGAAAAAGTTTCGATGTAAGTGAAAAAGTAATTACAGTATCCTTAGAATTGTTCAAAACATTTGATACAGTATCACTTAAAATTCTATTGGAGAAACTTGAAATTAAAATATTGGTGAAACCATGAGTAACTTCATTCATGTCAAATAAGGAGTACCTCAGGGAACAGTATTAGGCCTAATTTTATATCTTATATACATAAATGGTTTACGTAATTTGCAAGTAAAATGGCACATACAATCGTTTGCTGATCATACTTATTACCTTAACTATTACTGTGAAAACATGGCTAGAAACATTTGAAACTGCAGAAACAACTAAAAATAACTTCTTGGTTAAATGCTCACTTACTTATTTTGAATATACATAAAACCAAGTATATAACTTTCTCGCATACACTTATATTGAACAACCTGTGAATAAAGAACAAATACTTCATAATTGCAATGTAAAAGCGAACTGTCTTTGTATACCTGTCATTAGAGAAAAAAAGTATTAATAATTTAGGTGTTTTAATTGACAACAATCTAAAATGGAATTTGCGTATATTGCGCATGCCAAATACACTCAGAAAAACATCTTACAGATTTGTTCTTAGAAAAGTTCTTGATAACAAATCATTACGGATAGTGTACTTTCCTTTAACACGGAGTTCATTAGAATACTGTATGCTAAGTTGGAGTATAATATACACCTCTCACATGAAATCTGTTGTAATCCATAAGAACAATATTTTGAGACTATATTTGAATAGAAAATTTGATTGTGATCTTAAGCATTTGTATAACGATCTTGATGTATTACCAATCAATAGATTATATTAATAAATATATTGATGTATATTAGAACAAGAAAGCAAATTTGAACAGGTTATGTCATGAGTATGAAATCAGAAGGGTTACAAAATAAGAATAAAAAAACCATCAGAACATCAAAACATCAACAAACCACCAACCTTACTATCTTGTACCAAAAATTAACAATAAATCACCTAGATACATAGATTAGAGAAAATATAAACAAATCGGTTTAAAAAACTTGTTTTCTGTTGGTTAGACAGTCTAAACGACAATCTTGTAGAATCAATATTACGTAAATAATTTGTTATGGGTAATCAGACAACAGCAAATCAATGTTTATTCGAGAATAAGACACACACAATATCAAGTTTCTGTGAGTCGAAAAGTTATGTAAACTTTTAATGTATAATTTTCAAATTTCAAATAAGGTCGTAAGTACCATTTTTGTGAAAACAGCGTATTTACTATAGTAACAATAGCCTATTACATATATAAGAATCAAAGTCAAAATTCATTGCTTAGTTCATCTATTTGGAGTTTATAAATGGCAATACGTGTAATTTTATATAGAAATAATAATTTTAAAACTGTTTTGTATCCTAAGTTGGAAAATGGTACTTACAACGGAATATTTTTGCCCGAACAAAACTTCTGCTGCGAAAATATGTTTTTCCTGATGAATGCGATAGGTAAGATCAGAAAGAACGATCATCCATCTGTGAATTGCTATTTTCCTCTCCAAACTCACCAATCAATATTGGAATACTGTATAGTGAAAAAGACTGTAAACAACCTTTTAAGTCGTAAAGGCGTAAAGGGAGTGAGACAAAATATTGAGTACAAGTAACATAGATGCTGCCTTAATTTTTCCGGCAAGCGTGGAGAGAGTTGGCCTAAACGGGATATTTAGTGCAAGACGTAAAATATTTAGCTTCCCAGTTGGCAAAATTTTAAGGAAACGTTTCAGGATTTATTTAGCAACATGTCTAGTTTAATAATTAAGTTCGTAAAACTTATAAAGTTTATTTTTCTTCACAATAGGCACGACTATTTTTGGAAGTTGACCTGTCCCCCATTGGCAGACGAATCAAATTAGAAAGCGGGATCTTTGTCGAAACATGGTGAACTGCCTATTCCACTACAAAAATAATACTCCGTAAAATCATAAATAAAATAATGAAGTGAACAAAACTAGTAGTGTAGCAACCATTGTGCTTGAAGGCTCGTGTTAGACAGGAGCTCGAAGTCTGGAAGTAGGCCTGGAAGATCATTTGTAACATCTTAGTATGATAAGAAGTAGTGGGATCAAAAGAACACGCAATTAAATCGTAATATGTTAACAGAAAACATTGCAAGCAGCTACGTTGAAAAATGGCGGTTCAAATTCAAGATTAACTTAAGTAGAAAATATGTTCTATCAGTTGCATTATTATTATTATTATGAAATCAAAAGTTTGTTTCTATTTTCTGTATATTACGGAAAGGATTGAACAAAACTCCACTACTCCACTGCACTGCATAAACCAGATTAAATAGAAATAAACACAGGTCAAACACCTTATTATTATTACTAGATATATGAATGTATCGCTAGCACTCTTATCAATTTAGTATTTGATGGCAATTTATAAAGAATAATCGTAACAATTATTTAGAACATATTTGTGAATAATTCGATTATATTTAAAATTGAAATTTATATTAATTTTCAGTCTATAAAGATAAATTAGTACAATTACTTGAATTTGATGATATGGTATCTCTTCTTACTCAGCGATTCCTTTTACTAGCTAAGGACTGATTGACATCAATTATACTTTAACTTTAATCCAAATAACAGGTGAAACTGAATTGCTTGGTCAGACATTTTTTTAAACTATTATTCCTTTTAATATGGTATTAAACAGGAAATATTCCCTTTTCTGAATTGATACGTGCTTCAGAATGAAAGGCGTAACATTGCGAGACTTGTTTTTCAGTAAAACGTAGTTGAAGAATCCTATTTTAATAGAATATCATCATGTTTTGTAGAGAACATAAATTTTAACATAATGGACAGTTTAGATATATTAAAAGCTGTGATGAAACTTGAAGGTTTCATAAATATTAATGTAAGCCTATATATTATATGCATTTTTTCAAATGTACAAAATTACATATAATTTATTCTTATCAGATCATGCGTGGCATTTACTGGAAGGAAGAGATATTTTGGTGTCGAAGCGAAGAGTCAAATGATGACGAACATGAAAAACACCATATTTGGATTCAAAAGGCTTTTAGGAAGAAAATTTAACGATCCTTTGCTTGAGAATTACATCCAGTCTCTGCCCTACGATATTGTTGAACAAGCGAATGGTGACATAGGAATAAAGGTAAGCTGATTTTCATACTACTATGATCGGCATGTGATTTTATATGATGTACATCAATAAGTAAAATGAATAAGTAAATATAAATTTTATTAACAAGGGAGGATCACGATAGTAGTCGTTGAGATCCTAATCAAACATAATGCATCTGATAGAGGGTGTTGAGATATGAAAAATACAAAAATTTAAGGTACGATGGACAAGTAGGGGTGGGGGTGAAACCTCGAATTTCACAAGTTAAATAAAGGATATATCCACAGCATTTCAGAATAAAGGACGGAACTTTCGGGAGGTGATTTCTGACCTCAAAACAAGTAGAAAAAGGTCCTTTGAACATGGGTGAAATGTCGCTTTGATTTGGAGATACAGCGTTTTCAACTTGGAGTCCAAAATCGACCCCTATTATTAAATAATTCTCAATGTCACAGTCTGCCGGGTGGCCGAGCGGTCTGTGGCGGTAGGCCATCGGCTCGGAAGGTCCCGGGTTCGAGTCCCGGCAGGGGCATGGGTGTGGATCTTAACAGCTAAAAGCGAATCGTGACGGGCCGAACCCCAATGTTACTAGACTGGCCCATATAAAAATAAAGTTTACCAAAGTTTATCAATAAGGCAGAATCGAGTCATAGAATGAAAATTCCGTTTCCGGAAGTTTGTTTCTAGCAACATGGTGGACGTCAGGTGTGAAAACACAGTGTAACCGGTTTGTCAGTGTTGCCAACTACGTATAAAGTTTAAATTGACAACGACGATTATAACTTAATCACCAGCTGAGGACAGTGATTACGGGGACGCCGAACTGAGGACAGTGATGAAGGGACGCCCTCGGAGCCTGCTTCTTGAGAGGACATCGCCATCGAGGAGAACGGTTTTCTGCCTTAGCTCTTTGCCTTACGACGCTCTTTGAATCCTAGTACTGTCAAGCCGTTTCATCCCCCGGCCTCGTTAGAGACATGTCAACCTATGTATCACACGCCTCCGGCTACCTGTGTGTTGAATTTTCGTGACATCCCGAAACATTTACGTCCGTTGCTCGAAAACATGACTAATGCTGGAATATTGCAAAAAGTGCCCTATTCGCAAGTGCGTTTCATGTTCCCTATATCTTTGTTATGTCCAAGCCTGATGGTACATGAAAAGTTATTTATGATTGTCATCAATTGACTCCATCGTATCACAGTCATCCAGTGTACTTACCTAAACCAACTGATCTTATCAACAAAGTGAATAGTGATACCTTTGCAAATTTTGATTTACGTGATGGCTTTGGAGTGAAGTGTGGACGCTCGTATTATGGATTCACTCGTCTCCCTTTTGGTTGGACGCCCCCCCCCCCTATTGATGCAGTGTGCCATGACTCGCGAGTTTCAGTTTTTACTTTAAGATGTGTGTTCTTTTCTTATATACTATGATGACCTATTACTTTATGGCTCATCTCAACAGGTCCAAAGTGCAGTGCAAATCATTTGTCAATCCACCTTAGCTATCAATGCTTCCAAAAGTGTTCTTCATCCCGTGCAAGAATTAGTGTGTCTAGGCATCCGACTCTTCGCAGTGGAACTTACTATTGAAGTCCTACCTAATAGCAGTGCCTTGGCTCTATAGTGTGGCTACGTCCCGTATCAAGCAAGTCTTCGCAGGGTGCATGACCTGGGTCGCTCCTCTTACGTCCTTATTGCACCCTTTTGTGTATGGCTTGCAGCAAGATATGTTTCCAGTGTGGGTACTCACACAGTTGGCGCAGGTTGGCGCCGTCCTCTTGTGTTTATTTCAACCAGATTATGTACGCACCAATGTGTTTCTGGTCACTATAGCGGCTGTTTGGCCTGACGGATCAGAAATCGTCGTGGTATTGGATATTTTACATCGTCTAGTGATTATAAACAACATACTTAAAGCACACACCAACGTGTTGCAAACTACGGATAAGACATACATGTTTTCCTGATCTTATGCAAACTATAGGTCAGTCCATCTGAAATCGTTCAACTTGGTTACTCGACCTCTTTAAAACAATAAAATAAATAATAACAATAATAATACTTATATTGGAATAGTTCAGAACGGGTATACTTTTATATCTATCCCAATCTATTAATTAAGGGCCGCCATTTTTGCAGTAGTTTACAAAAAATGTAATATCTCCGTATTGATTTATTATAGGACATTCAAACAGAAACCATTTTCCCCCTTTTAAATCTGATTGATAATTTTAGTCCTCTGCATGATAAGCCTCAAACGTAACTGAAGTGATCAAAATGGTATCCAAATGTGATTGTCACAACACAATCAATTCCTGTTGTAGGGGTCTTTTTCATATTGAGCGGATTGAATATCAGCATTGATCTTTTGTACACTATTACTCATCAAATCCTATTAAATGTATACCAAATATGAAGGCTGATATGTGGTTCCTTAATTTTTGATCAGTGTTTGAAAATCCAAAAATTCGTATTTTATGCGTATTGGAGACTCGATAGCTCTGGTAGGACAAAGTATAAAAATAGTTTATTTTTTTTACATCTTCTACAGTTATATAAGGAGAACATTTGGTAGAAATGGCAACTTTGATATTTGAATCTGAACGGATTATTCATTTGTAACTTGGAGATTTAACACTGGTACGCGCTTTGATAAACATATCAAAACACGATCGAACATTAATAATCCTGAATTTATAAGTTTTTAATTTCGTCGAGAAGAATTTAAAGTTGGAAATGGGGTAAGGCAAGGAGATTCAATTTCTCCAAAACTGTTTTCTGCAGTCCTGGAGAGTGTGTTACAAAATTTAAACTGGGATGAAGTTGAAATAAAAATTAATGGCGTATATCTTCATCACCTACGGTTCGCTGATGGTATAGTCCTGTTTGCTTCAAGTGCAGAAGAACTACAAACCAGAATGGAAGAACTGAGTAATTAAAGTTCGAAAAATAGGCCTTAAAATGAACTTAAGTAAAACAAAAGTAATGTACAACCAACATGCTGCAAAGAAGGAAGTGAAGACTAGCGGAGACAATAGGCATAGGTGATGAGTATGTTTAGTTTACCTATACCAGCTGAAAACATCGAATGCAAAGTTGACTGATGAAATAAATAGAAGATGTAAAATGGCGTGGAGTTCGTTTGGAAGACTACACTTTATTTTCACAAGCAAACTACCAATGTGTCTGAAGCGTAAAGTTTATAGTCAATGTGTCTTACCTGTGATGATGTACGACTGTGAAACTTGGACACTGAATGCGCAAACAACTCAAAGATTAAGGGCCACACAAGAGCAATTTAGAGATGCATGCTAGGAATAACCAGGAGAGACAGGAAGACAAATGAATGGATTCGCGTACAAACGAAGGTAGAGGATGTAATCAAGAGTGCGAAGAAGATAAAGTGGAGATAGGTCGGTCACATAGCTAGACGAACAGATGTTAGATGGACGTCAAATGTACTACATTGGATTCCTAGAGAAAAGAAACGATCGAAACGACATCCAAATGCAAGGTGGGTAGATGAAATCAAGCTTTTTCTCAGGAGCTACATGGATAAGGATTGCAGTAGACCGAGATATGTGGAAGGAAAAGGTGGAGGCCCTCATCCAGCAGTGGATAGAAAATGGCTGAATATGATATCAATATATATATAATTGATAATCGTGTTTGTTATTACCAGGAATATAGTTTTTTTTTGCTCAAATTGGCCGAATAATTTAAATATTTTTTATAAATGATCAGTCACTGTGTCCGAAGAACAACAATTGATGGTTCGAGTCCTTGTGAAAGTTTTTCTTTTTGAACTTGCAAGTAGAAAACAACACGCTAAGGTGTTAATTATAATTTAAGATATACCATCTCTCAACAATAACTATATGTTTACTAGAAACACAAACTGGTAATAATCCTGCATCTCCTGTCTGTGTTAAAATTCTGTTTGAATTAGCATTCTTTCCTTCGTGTATTTGTCCGCTTTATAAATCCACGCAGTTGGACTAGTCTCCTTTAGATTATGCATGGGTGTTTCACTTGACCAGTTGTAGGTTATGCCTCCTCATTATATGCACTGGATGGTCATGGGATAGCTACCAAATGTATTGTGGGTCCTTGCTTTCAGACAACATACGTCATTCCTTTGAGGGTTGTAAAAACATAAAAGATTGTTTGCGTCTTTTGTTTCACTCTGTATCGACATTAATCCTTTTGAGGGCTCCATGTCAGATGTACAAAAGTTTAATTCGTAAAAATGTAGTCATTCTATTATTAATAATAACCATGCGTTTATCTTCCACAGGTCAATTATATGCAGCGTGAACATGTATTTTCACCGGAGCAAATTACAGCCATGTTGTTCACGAAATTAAAAAATATTGCACAGAATAGTTTGGATGGAAATGTACATGGCTGCACTATATCGGTAAGTACCAATTCTGATAGAAACAATGCTTCAGAAATATATTTGCATCATACAGATATAAAGTAAAAGGAGCTCGGATATAGTTATGTGATTTAGGGGGAACTTTCTCTAATCAATACGGTATGCGTTTTTTTTAACCTAGTTGGACAGCTAGAGCTGGGGGTTCTAGGTTTTAGAGTTTGAAGAACACGAACTAGCCTAACTGGCAGAGGTAGTCGTGCGGTCTGAGGCGTTAGGCTAGCGTCTTCAACGTCGCGGGTTCGAATCCCGTCTGAGGCATGAATGTTTGTGGATTTTAATAAGCATTGCACTTATCGTGACGAGCCGAAGTCAGAAGTTACTAAAATGATCCGTACAAAATAAAGTTTACCAAATTTTTTTTTTACGAACTAGCCTTTACTGGATCAGCACAACTAGTAGGCCTACTTTGTCTTTAATCGTGAGTTCTTCTGCAGTCTTTCCACTTACTGACTTTCAGTTTTGTATTGTCATTCGATTTCAGTCGGGAGGCAGTAAAAGATTTTCTTCTAAGTCACATTTCAAACGGTTTTGAGTTGGCAGAAAGTTATTCTGTAAATGAGACTATGCATAAACGACTTAAGCTCTGTGCTCCGAAAACTTCACAGTTCTGTAAAATCCTACAACAAACACCAGATGCTGAATCGCTCACTTTTAGCCTTTCTTTTCATGTTGCCTTAATGCATGCACCCTTTTTCTTCTTCTTTTCATGCCCTTAACCTACGATTCCACTATGGACGCTGGGGTGCAAGACACAATATTGATATGTTAGTGGTTCAAAGATTCAGACTTTCTCACCTCCCTGTCCAACTAGGTTAAAAAAAACGCATACCATATTGATTAGAGAAATTTCCCCCTAAATCACATAACTATATCCGAGCTCCTTTTAGCATGTCTTCTACTATAGTTTATTGGGTTTTATGAAACCTTCATGGGCTGTTGTACAGAGAAAGTGCATGGTTTTTCTTTTATAATCAATTCAATTTGGCTACAGAAATACCACATTTAACAATTAAAATGTACAACATAACTAGTTTAACAATTTATTCTTATCAGATTTCTTCAAAGTTCTTTCAGGTAGTAAATATTATTTTTCACCCTTCCAGAGTAATAAAATGCGCAGTGATATTTTTTGAAAACCTAGACAGTAATGATTCATAGCGATGCTGGCCGCGCTTATAACAACACGTAGATTGCAAAGGCAAGGTCTGCATTGCTGCCCTGATACCATCACGAAACTGTTAGCCCATATAATTCACTTTAGTTATTTTCGTGAATTTACACCCGAGAAAGCCCATCGTCATTAGACATAGTAACACGGCAAATCCAATGGTGTAATGCTCATCTCTGTCTGATTAGTAGTTCCTGAGATCTACGAGAGTACAGACGGAGAAAGCTAATCGATTTCGAAGGGCTGCCCTCATTACAGTGAAAGTGATAGTTCTCCTCGCCATTTCAGACCACAGTGAATCGCACATCTCTGTCTGACTTGTAGGTTTTGAGATTTACGAGGTTACAGACGGAGAAAGCTAATTGATTTGGAAGGACCTAGCACCTTTAGAGTCAAAGTGATAGTATCCAAGCCCTTTCAGACCACTGCTAATCGAACGGTGAATCGCTCATTTGCCAGACTTGTAGTTTCTGAGATGTACGAGGGTATAGACGGAGAAAGCTAATCGATTTGGAAGGACGTACCACCTTTAGAGTCAAAATGATAGTTATCCAAACCCTTTTAGACCACGGATAGTTATCCAAACCCTTTTAGACCACGGCTAATCAAACGGTGAATCGCTCATCTGTCTGACTTGTAGTTTATGAGATGTACGAGGGTACAGACGGAGAAAGCTAATCGATTTGGAAGGACCTACCACCCTTAGAGTCAAAGTAATTGTTCACCCCGCCCTTTCAGACCACGGCGAATCGAACGGTGAATCGCTCATCTCTGTCTGAATGTAGTTCCTTTGATTTACGAGGTTACAGACGGAGAAAGCAAATCGATTTGTAAGGACCTACCACCGTTAGAGTCAAAGTGATAGTTATCCAAGCCCTCTCAGACCACGGCTAATCGAACGGTGAATCGCTCATGTCTGACTTGTAATCTCTGAGATGTACGAGGGTACAGACGGAGAAAGCTAATCGATTTGGAAGGACCTGCCAATTTCAGATTCGAAGTCATACTTCTTCCCGCCCTTTCAGAACACGGTGAATCGCTCATCTGTGTCTGTCATGAGTTCCTGAGATTGGGGGGTACAGACGGACAGACAGGATAAGTTGTATAGCTTCTTCGTATATATGGGTGAGCTAATAACGTCCCTTTGAAGTAATTCAAAGTATGCGTAGTTTTGGAATTACAGGCGCTCAAAGTTATGGCGGTATCGTCAGAAATGACGTCGTAACTCGACACATAATGACGTAAGTGGTGTCGTCTGAGCAAAACACAGTAGTAGTAGTACCCGATGCATCTTAAGAAGCAATATTTATGATTCAGAGAGTGCCACATAGGCACATGTTTCGCAACGTAATAATTTTATTGTCGAGGAATCAAGTGGTTTAATAGAGCACATAGAAATCCCGTGAATTTCGTAGCAAAGTACGTGACACTTATGACATAAAGTGACGCCATTAGTATACCTCGGCATGGCGCCACGTGTGTAATGTTAATCAAATGGCAGACGGTTTTTTTTTTCATTGTGTCGAATAATGTGTATGCTAAGTTTGGTGCTGATACGTTAAACAGTATTGAAGCAATTTGAAAAATGCATTTTTGATAAAAGTTGCAAACCTGATAAATGAAATAGGTACCCGATACGGAATACCCCTACGACCTGGCTCAGTATCTAAGGAAAGCGTATGCAAAATTTTGTGGAACTCAATGGACGCATACAGATTTCTATAAGTAATATACTGTACATGCAAAGAGACAGACAAACTTTCCATTCCAAAAGTTTCGGGCTGCTTGTAAAACAATGAATGTAGCTCCTTGCGGACAGTGTGAAAGATGTTTGTAAGTACGGTGTGAACAGGTCCGTTAAGCAAATTGCGTAGTACAGCGCAAATATGTTCATGGCAGTTTCGAATTAGCTATCATCAAAGTATCCACTCACATTTCCGCATATCGACATAAAATGGACACCGAATACATGGTTATACTATCCATAGTATGATAAAGTGATTTTGTATATATATATATGTGGCGATCTATCACATTTTACTCACAATATATTCCCTTTAATGTGTCTGACAATGCTTCTAATACTCTCCACAGGAAGTTAAGTACAGGGTTGCGCATATTGTATATACGAACTTCAAATGGCAACAGAAAGACGATGAGTGCTTGTAGTAACTTAATATGGTTACGAAATAAAAGTACATACTTATGCATTTGATATGGTGTATAATATGGGATATTCAGACATCAGTGCACCTATTAAATAATATTCTCTAACTGTTCTCCTTTTCCTTGGATGCACTTGTTCAAGACGATGCGGAAAGTCTTTTATGACGCGTCTCAACCTGTCCTGTGAAATGGCGCCTACTTGAGGACTGGTGGCAGTCTTCACTCTTCAGTTCGTCAATTGTCTGCAAACGATATGTAAAAACTCTCTTGTTTTGATACTGTCGTAGGTGGTATGAATGATGAAGGTGTTCACCGCTGCAATCCGCGTATGCACCAGCCAACACCTATGTTATACTAATTGCCTGACTCCAAACTCTCAATGGATGCAAATATGCTGCGCATCTACATGTGCAAACTAACAGGGTTGCCAACTTAGATTGGTAAATACAATACACGCCACCTTGTATTATCTTTAATGTTTATATAAGCCTTCAAAGTTATCGACGAATTGTTGCTTGTGAAATAACACAGTCGGGAGCGTTGAAGCTCTGCAACACTATTTACAACGGCTTTGCATAGAACAAACCGGCCTGTATTGCACCGAATTGAATTGATTTATGGAGGCATCCATGGTTTAGTCCAGGATGGAGTAGGGAAAATGATGCGCTAAGGAGTCGACCAGGTTCTAAGTTGAAAGTACCGTTTCGGCATTTGCCTGGTGTGATAGGAAAATCCGTGGACAATTTTCACTTTAATTGCTTAATGCTTTAAGAATTATTTAATGTAAACTTAAACGTTGCTTTGTCATATTTTAAAATAGCCTCACACATAAAGTTATTTGTAGAAATTACAACATGGTTTTTCCTTATCTTGCATCCTAGTGTTCATGTGCAGAACGCTATAAATGTCCACATTCTCTGGAAATATTAACAGCCTGATCTTATTTGTCTTCGGAACTCCCCTAAACATAATCAAATAAAGAATGTAAGCAAGAAATTATTTTATTGTGTTATGGCTGTGAAATATATATGTATTGTCTTGCTATTATTTTTACAGTTCAAAGTATTATTAACCATTGTTTCGTTTCTTGGCTAATATATTGAATTAGGTTACGTAAAACTTTGTTAGTTGGTTGCATAATATGCTTTACCTAATTTTTTCTATGTGTAATATTAATTACTAATGATCCATTTCAATCCAGTGACACTATGACCATATTCAGTTATGTGCAAGAACAACATTTAATGTATTGTCATCTGCGACAATGCGCTATATTTAGTTACTAATACTTTTCAATATTCAGGTTCCTACGTTCTACACAAATGCAGAAAGACAGGCAATTCTTGATGCTGCAGAAATTGCGGGACTTAAAGTTTTACGACTGTTGAATGAAAGTACCGCAGTAGCCCTAGCATATGGGATTTACCAGAAAGAGAAACTACCTTCAGTTGAAGAAAAGCCCAGATATGTAGTGTTTGTTGATTGGGGTAATTCCTCCTTGCAAGTTTATGTATGTGCATTCAATAGAGACGGCGTGAAGGTAAGACGTTTGAAAGAGTAAAATATCTCTTCCTTTTATTTCCTTCTGAACTTCTGAAATCATAAAGCTTTCTTAGAACTGTTTACATGTAAACTTCTGTGGTAGAACTGAACTTATTCGTTTATTCTCCCTGTGTTCAAAGACAATGCGTATTGATGTTTTTGATACTCCAGATGGTGTTGCCTGTGCGGCGTCCACCCAGCGTCCTGAGGCCAATTGGGGAGCTACCTGAATAAAGAGGTAGCGGACTCCGGTC
>JAGDQP010019286.1:0-11238 GCA_022664845.1 Lepisma saccharinum
CGAGATCTACCTCAGCCTGTAGGCCTACCGAAAGGGATTTTTTCATATTGAAATACTACATGATAGACATTACATGTTAGATTTCATTCACTGCAGTCGCAGTGTTCTATATCTTTAAATGTTGTTTTTAATAAGTGAACTGGGGTAGTTACATACTGTTTCACGAATATTCTTTCACACATCTTTTCCTTTTCTTTTTCTTCTTTCTTTACTCTTAATAAAAAAATTCTGTGTACGGAAATCTAATGTTGATTATTTCATATACATCAAAAACCATAGCAACTTACTAAAGGTTAAAATAAAAAAATGATTGGTTATAGGTAAAGACAAGTTGAAATTCGACTAATGCTTACCTTATTTTCACCTATTACTGAATCGTCCATTGTTTTGATTTTTTATGTTTCATTATATTTGGCTCAAAGGTGAAAAAAAAAATACTACTACTCTAGCACTTATGAGTACGTTAGAATTCTCATTATAAGTAGAACTCTCGTAATGAGACAGTAACTTCTATATCGGAACTTCCTCATTGTTAAATTCGTGCCTCATTATGGAACTTCTATTTCGTAACTTCTTGTAATTAATATAGTTTCAAAATATTACAATCACTAGGGAAATTGTAATAAAGTTTAACAACTTTAATGCTTTGACGCTAGCAACTCAGAATATAAGTTTTACAGAGAGTAATAAATAGGAATGCTTACGTTATGATCATAAATAAGTATGTTAGGGTATAGTAGTTGTGTGGCAAATAGAATAAATGTATTCGTAATTATTGCAACAATAGTTCCCTTTTCCATAATAAGATATGTATCCTTACTCTAACTATACATTTTTTTTTTTGTTTAGAAATTCGTCATGAATTTTACAAATTACTGATCTGTCTTGTTCGTGACACTATTAGTTCTATAGTTACATTGGCTAACAACTCATAAGAAACACTATTAAAAAAGAAGAAATAACTTCCCATAACGACAAAGGTTTTTACGTTATGCCCGTTTACACGTTCTATAAAATATTGTTTTGAAATACTCGAGGAAAATTACACAAGTCAATTATACTTCGCTAATTTAGATGCAAGTCATAAGAAATTCTGAGGTACATGAGTAATAATTGAATGAAGACTTTAGCTGAAGTTAACTAAAGGTGTTTAAAAATTCAATTCAATTTAATTCCACAGTTAAATAATACTAGGGTAGCAGAATAAACAACACAAGGCGAAGGAAAAATCAATTAATTTGTTTATTTAAGCAAATTTTAAAATACAAACATATTCAGAGATACATTCAAATTTAAAATGTACATCCAGTGCATTTATCATATTTTTTTTCTGGAAGACATGTTCACCAAGAAACGTCATACTTTAAATTTGATCTGAGCTTATGCCCTAAATGATAACTGAATCCAGAAATTACGGTAAATAAAATAACAAAGGAGCTGTCTGCAAATAAAGATTAAAATTTGAAATGTCATGTTTTATTATCTTTTAGTATTTTTACTTAGGAAACAACCACCAAAAATTCAACTAATATTTTTTTAATCTAACAAACTTCCATGATGAAAATGTTAAATGTTGTTAGCTCAAGTATAACTTCCAAATAAAGATACTACTAATTGAATTCTTGCCAGAAAAACGTTCTATGCGACATACTAGTGAGAATTATGATTTTGATTGAAGAACGTCTCTTTGTGGCCTTTCTCATTTGTCTGTGCCATTTAATAGTTCACTGTGTAGCTACTAGAAAGCGTAAATTAATTAGCTGAACTGAAGCTAACCTAACCACTATGACTTAACCTAAGTCGAAGAAACGTAATACTCTAGCAGATAACTTGTGATATAGGCCATCCCCTAATTAACAAAACTAACACATACTGGCGGAAGTCTAAGTGTATGCTCTAATGAACATATTGTATCCATCACTATTTCGACTTTATATGAAAACAAACACTCTGTTGAGTACACACACTTTGATATACATATAAGAAACGTAATTGGTAATCAATTAAATCTTAGAACTGTCAAAACTCACTAAATGAGAATGTTTAGTTTACTTTCTTCCAGTTGGGAGACCCAAGAGAAGCAGACGATCCATCTGGAAATTTAAGAACCAAACGATCATTCTGTTGTCCTATTGCTTCTGGATGATTCCTCAAGAAGTGTCTCTTCTGGTTATCTCTTTGTGTGAAACTCGCTTTACAGATGGGACAAGAATATGGTCTCTCCCCTGTGTGCGCACGCACGTGACGTGTTAACTTCCAATTGGTTGGAAATTGTTTCCCACAGTACGAACATGTATGATCTTTCCTTACGCCTTCATTGTCCCCATATTCCAACTGAATAAATTCTGGCACAATAGTGGAGCTGAAAGCAAAATAATAGTCCACAATTTTATATCATTCAACATTTCTTGTTATCACTAATATTAAAATCACATCGAACAAAACAATAATGAATACTGCTATTGGATAAGATTTAACAATTTACAATCCTTGCAATATAAGATATGGAACTATAAGATCTAACTGATATTGGTTTAAAGTTATTGTACTACTTTTAATTCGTGGGTATTATATCTCAATAATTGAACACCTCGGGGGAACAAAATAGTAAGCGCCAAAAGAAAATGTCCACAGTATATTAAAAATAAAATACAATTGTGTAAAATACAAATAAAATAAAATACAATTTCGAGAATCTTGAAACATCGAGCGAAACCTCTTTGTTTTTCAGGTATACAGGCAGTTGTTGGATACAAAAAGCAAAACGTTTGCGCTCGAAGTTTCAAGATTTAGACACAATTGTATTTATTTTCAATATACTGTGGACACTTTCTTATGGCGCTTACCATTTTGTTTCCCCGAGATGCTCAATTGTGTGCAAAACTTCTTTTATATATGAAATTTTACCATGTGTAAGTTTTAGCTGCAATACCAGCCCCAGCTTCTAAAATTTCAGTTACAGAAAAAGCATTAGGCATATACGAGTATTTATATTTATATTAAAACGAGGTATAATGACTTGTTCTAACATTTAATGAAATTAATTATTACCAGTAATTTTTACAATTGTATTTCAATTGAAAAATCGTACGTTTCGCACTATCAGTGTAGTAAATTGTACAATACGATATACAAGTAGAAGAAGGGGCAAAGTGGATCGCTTAACTTTAACAGATTTAACCAGCAACTAAAAGTACATACAATAAAATAAAACTTGGAGTAAAGTTCCTCCGACTATTCAACTTCCAAGGAGCAGCACAAGAATGGAGAACGAAACATGTATACAAATAATATTATTTAAAATTCGTGAACAATACAATTTATCCACTTTGCGACCAATACATATTAAAAATGAACGTAAAAGCAACATAATTTTACCATATAAGAACATCACTATTCGCTATGTCGTCGCGTGAGAATTGTTTTATTCTATGTCACAAAAATCGAAAATTGACTTTTTACTGGAAATGTGTTCTATGTACCGTACATTTTCAACATCCAGTAAGAGTTCTAATCAATTCCTGCAGGAAATATGAAAACCAGGGAACTGTTTTATTTTATGTCCTCCAAACTTACAGAAAAAATTGTTATGTTTTATTCTAAGTCACTGCCTAATAAGCTTTCCGTAACTATAGTGCTATTCTATGTCATTAGACTTTTGTATTTGTGTAATATTTGTTTTATTCTATGTCCTTGTCAATGAGATTCACTCTACAGATAAGATGGATGCCACCAGTACGTTTTGCAAAAAAAAAAAAAGCTATGAAAGGAGCTGGTTTGAAAGGAGCTCTTTTATTGGAAACGTAAGTAATGGCGCTAATAAATGGTGGTTTCATTGTTGCTGTTCTTGTCAAACAAAGCATGTCCTTTTATGTGAAGTGCTTTGTAGATACAAAGAAGAATATTAGGTCTATTACAGGATGGCGGATGTTTCAAGTGATGCTGATGATAATGAAATGGACTTAATCATCACTATTAGTTTGAACACACTATATGATAGCGAAGTGGACCCTGACTATGTCCAAAGTAGTAGCAACAACGACGATGACCAGCATGTTGGACCTTCTAACGGCTACCAGAAATAGGCATCATGTCTGGTGTTTCAGAAAATCTGACGTTACTTTCAACATAGGTAGAACGGAAATATGCCTAGGCTAACGCAGTTTCCGAGAGTGGTGGTTTAAAGGGTCACTCCTTCAGGCTTTTCCTCCACCAAGGCTGAGAAAAACGTTGCATTACTATTTCCAACTCAGTATTGAAATTATAATATTCGTTGAAAGTATCGTCAAATCAGACTCGATAAGAACAATGATCATGAAAGAGATTCGGTCTTAAAGTCCCTGGATAATTTGAAATAAAACTCAGCTGTGAAAATAACCGGGGACCGTAAGACTCAGTATCTGTTAAGATCATCACAAACAGTTCCAGAAGTCTTCAGTGTTCTACGGAATATCTATAAAGGAAATTTTAATTTTATTTAACTGGCATAGCAGAGTTAGGAAAATTAATTATGTCAGGTATTCCCATGCAGTACAGTCGAATTCAATATGTACGCAGACTTGTTTTCCCTTGTAATTTGTTCATTGATCTTTGTTTTCCCCTTGCTATGAACATTTAGTTTTCAATACAATACAACACAGTGTTTCTTAGCTTCATTTTCTTTATAATGAACAGATATTCTGTCAAAACACTTTGTTTTAATGTCTTTGAAAAAATAATAATAAAAAGATGAATGGTGATTTAAAAATATATGAAATTCCATAGTGTCTGCGAAGCCTGACATGCATTACCCTGCTTCTTCTATTCATGAATATTTCACTCTAAATGAAGATAAAAACGTGAAATTCCGAATATCATGCGCACTTTTACAATACTTTCGTCAATACTCAAGTACAATGGCGCTTTTGTATGACAGAATAATTTTCAAAACCTTAGAAGACTCAACCTGTGTTTTCATAAAATTATTCTGTCAATTCTTTGTTTCTATAATTTCTCTGCAACAAAACAAGTCACGACTTCTTTTTCTTAAGGAAATGATACTACAATGGATGTACTTTTAAACTATATCAGCAATGTTTTATAATTCTGAACGGTTTTGCAACAGTCGAAGAAATAAACTTCAAATCGCTCTTCTGTAAAAGAGAGGGAAGTTGACATAGAATAAAACAATTCTCACGCGACGAGGTCCCGCAAAGAATTATTTACTTTTCCCCAATCTGCCATCTAGAACAAAAGACTGTCTGTACAGCATGTACGGTATAGCTGCAATTACTTTGAAGTATGAAAAAAAAGGAAAGATTTTGAAAAACTTACATCTTGAAATATTATCAAAAACGCGTAGTTTATTTTCTTTCCTTGTCTTTACCAAACAACACACATGCGTTTAATCTCGACGACCATCTGTTCCTTCACTAGTAACGTCACAAGTCATAAAGAAGCTTTGCTGCCATCTCTTATTAAGGTTGTAAATTATTCGTATTACCTTAGATATTCACTTTAACCCCCCCTCCCCCTCCTTCCTTCCCTCTCCTATACAATAAACTTCAATGAAATTTGAAAACCATAACTACAAAAGTTTTCGGGAAGGAAATAATATATTTCATGTAACGTTGTTTTTATCCTTCTGTAAGCGAATAGTGGAAAAATAATGACGTGTACGTAACGGAATGCTCAACTTCAGAATATCTTATATTCAACTGCATAGCGATTTTGAAACTAATCTCCGACTGACTGGAAAAAATTACATAAAGAAGTTACTACAAAAGTTACCTTTATATCTAAATAATTTCTCCACATAGTTACTACCAAAATTTAGGAATCTGTCATACTAAGTCATTAGGTTTGGAGTGCTTTCTCAAAGGACCTGTCTCTGAATTCACTGTACCAACATCTCACTCATAATGTTATTATCGTACACACACCAAAATCGATTATGATTCTCGAACCATCTGCGTGACCAGAGAAGACAAGGATAACACCACTCAACTAAGACTGATGGACTCGAAGTCCAACAAATCGTGTTTGAAAATGTAGTTTCTCTGATGAATTTTCGCAAAATTTGAAGATTTCTACATGGAATCGTCACAGACAGATTGGATTACCGCTGTTCAGTTCATGGAGTCAACAACTAGTTTGTACCCTGGTGGTGTTGTTCTTTGATGCAGGACTATTACAGTGCGACAAGTTCCTTAATTTTGATATCAATTATGTGGAGTTGTAACGTAGGTATACAAGTATGCTTTCTTTATATGTGTATATATGACAAAGTAGCGTATCCTTAACACAAGTCTCGCACCTGTCCGCTCCGTTCATTTCCTCTCCTAATATGTGAAAACGCTTTTACGAAACGTTGTCACCTTTCTGTTGTATTTGTGAAGTTCTTGTACGCCTGTCTCTGTATTCATCTATGTAAGTATCCTTTTTTCTACCTTTTTTACTATTTTATTATATATATATATATATATACTGGTCAATCTGACGTTCCTTTCCGAACAATCCTCATAGAATTTACAGACATAGACAATGTCCATTGATCGTGCATACTAATAAGCATGTTGCATGTATGACTATTCTGGTTTAGTGCCGATACAAGATGGTTACCATTGAAGTGTTACTCTTCCTAAAACTTACTAAATGAGAATCTTTCAGTTTCCTTTGTTCCAATTTAGAGATCCAAGGAAAGTAGACGATCCATCTGGCAGTTTAAGAACTAAACAATCATTCGCACGCACGATTGATTCTCGGTGATGCTTTAAGAAGTGGGTCTTCTGGTTAATCTTTTGTGTGAAGCATAGTCTACAGATGGGACACGAATATGGTTTTTCGCCTGTGTGGATACGGACATGACGTGTCAACTTCCAGGGACTTGGAAACTGTTTCCCACAAAAGGAACACGTTCGATGGCCTTCCGTTTTCTTTAAACTGTGACTGCTCCCATGTTCCAATTGAATAACTTGTGCTGGTACAACAACGGAGCTGAAAATAAAATAAAATGATCCAAATTTTAAATCCTTTTCAGTTCTTTATTATTGTTGTTGAAAACAGATGAAACACATAACAATAAAGAATACTACCTCTAGATAAGATGCAACATATCGCAAAACCTGGAAGCTAAGAAATGGGAACACAAGATATAAATTATCTTCCTCTAAAACCATTATAATACTTATATAATGTGACCGATAAATTTGTAATGTACCTTGTTGTTGTAGAACATGTAGATCTTGAGGAACGTGTAAGTGCATGTATAAATTTTAAGGTAAGTAATGTTAGATTACAATACCTCGATCCGACGCAATGACGTCGTAAAGAGCCGACATACATAAATATACAACCACAACACGAACTTCTATCTAATTTGAAACCTATAAAACTACCAAGTTTTCGAGAAGGATAAAAAGTTGTACATTTGATGTAACGTCGTTTTTATTCTTTTGTTACCAAATATTAATAAGAAATATATGTATACGCAACAGAATGCTCAACTGCTACCTATCATATATTCAAATATTACTGTATTGTTCATCGTTCCATATTTGTAGATCATTATTATATTTTGTTCTGAGCCACTTACACTCATTTCTGAATTAATACTATTCGTTGATGGTTTAACAATCCTGTTTATGAGAATATAACTTTATTCGTACAATTATATGTAAGATGTAGTACTTCATATATTTACAAATTATTACGTTCTTTAATATAAATGAAATAAATGTTTATTGACAACCCAAATAGTTACAGGGTTCCAAATCAGTACGCACGTTTTACAGGGTTATGATGTGATGTGTATGTGCAATTTTTGTGCATGTTGTGTATATATGTTCTGAGGTATGTGATACGAGAGAACAATTATAGAGAATTTCAGAACAGGAAAACTCAATTAACTTTCTGTATCTTACAATGCAGTTCAAAATATAAGTTCTTTTAAACTCTTCGGTAAATTCCTGAATTAGATCCAATCAAATTTTTAACTGTAGTATTATGAGGTTTCCTTACAAATTCTGTAGTTTTCACTGTTTTCTAGCAAGCTTTATCATGGTACTGTATAAGACATTTTAGACGTAGGTCGTAACGGATAGTTGTACTCTATCTTACTAAAACTATGTATTAAACTCTCACGAATAACCATATTACAAGACATGCAACTGAATGTGTTATACAACTAGGCAAACTAGGTGTTCATATTTTTTTAAAAATAAAGAGTGGTCAGTCATGTTAGCAACCATGAAAAGCGTTCCCAGAATAATTCGTTCTAAATTATATTATTCTAATTGATAACTTGTTGAAAAGTGGAAAGCATGTTTCTATTTTATAAGCATTGCTCTAAATTTAATGTTGATTTGGTTGTGTGTACATGTACATATTTATAAGCCAACCGTTCGATATTAGTATTATTATTATTTGTGAATTCACTTAGTTTCAGTGGTGTTACGTTCGAAAATGTTAAGGTATTGTGATAGCTACCGGGAATCCCATTTCGGATTTCTTGCCATGGTTTTTCGTTCTAACTTGTAAATTCCTTTTAGTCATGGCTTTGTATCTATTCTATCACTCGCAATTATTTATATATTCAGTTTGGAACACATTAGCTAGGTGGAACATTACGGAATTTGTGGGATCACTTGGTATAAGTAAGGTAAACAATTATATTATGTTTATCACCAGGTACTAGCCTCAGAGTAGACTTGTGATGTGCAGGAGCACGCCATGTATGTGCATGCCATAGCAGTAACATATGATATGAGTATCGTTGGTAGGATTTTCTCAAGGAGGAAGGTTTGGGGAGTGCCTTTCAAGGACGAAATCTTCTCGTTTCAGTGTGTGATTTTCCTTATTCACGAATGACTATTGTCGTAAAGTGGGTAAGCTCGAGGCAGCCTGAAGACACAGTCAAGTTCTAGTTTATCGAAAAATCTAACGTTCTTGTGGTCCAAAGAGGAAGGTTACGAATCAGAATTTGAGGGGAGGCGCTGGTTCAAATCTTGATCGCGATGGCCATCGTGAGGTTTGTCCAGGAATGATTACTTTTTCCCCAAAGAGAATACCAGGATTAAAATTGTGCTATAGTCTACTTGTAACTGGTGTATGCTATAGTCATCAGTGTAGCTCAGAAAAGTTAATAAAGTCAATAAAATATTTTAATGCAAACTGTAAGTATTCTTCATATTAAAATGAAAACATGATCTTCATCTATAAATAACTCATGATAAAATTTGCAATATCAGCCCTTTTATAAATATACACATCAATTTGCGGTAACGTACATAGAGAGAGTTGCACCCTATGCCCTAAAAGGTAAAATCTGTGTATCACTACGAAGCCTATACTCAAGCATATAAGAAGAGGTGTTTCTTTTATTGGCAAGCATCACGTTAAAACGTTTAGAGGAAAGATACTACAATTTGTAGTATATAAGGTTCCTGACCAAGAGGAATTAATGGTTGTTTGCTAGAGCCTTCCATAGGTTGACAATGATATTAACGTATTAAGAACGAGACCCTCGTAACGAAACTTTTTATTTTAAGTTTTGTAAATACTACACATGAATTTGTTACATAGAATGAACAAAATGGGGATATCTGTGCCTGGACTAAATTAAACAAAAATCAAACAAGAGTTCTTAAAATAGCAAAGCAAAATGTTTTCGCAGTTTAGCCAAGTCGTATAAATATAACAGCGTTGCTCGGTAAACCAAATTTCTTCCTCTTGTATGGTTAGCGTAACTTTTATTGTAAGCACAATATATGAAGTTTAGCCCACTAGTATTTCTTTCAACACATAATCCTTGCTGGGAGTCAGGGCTCTGGTCTCAAGATGTTATTCAGTAACTTCGGTAGTAGACACACACTTATACTGTGTATATAATTGTTATGACTACAAAAGATGACATCTCGGGACAAGTAAACATTGCAATTACATCTAAAATACATTACCGGTGACTTCCACTAACTATATTACGTTCTTCAATCACGGTCTGAAACTACATATTTATTTCAAATAGAGTTCTCTAGACTTGTTTCACCTTCTACAATATTAACAAAACTGTTTACTAGAAACCAAAGTAAAACTCATTAAAGTCCTCTCACTTCTAATTTGTATTGAGTGCACTAAATGCTGAAATGTTTTCCCATTTTATGAAGCAATGAAAAGGGACTTAACCACAAATAACATACATGAATATTGCAGGTACGAACCTTGCTTCGCTGCTTTTGTAACAGAAGACACACTAATGCATAGCCCTTCTTTCTCTACAATTGGTAACTCCAAAAAAGATTGATTCTACTGATTAGAAAAGAGAAAGAGGCGAGCTTGCGAGGCTCACTCTAAACTAGACAGTTAGGAAGCTTTCACTTTTTAACATTCTGCTTGCTGAGTTACTGTACATCACAACCAACGTAGAGAGGCACTCAAGCGGTGCCTCACAAGTGCAATACAGAGGTGTTATCCTCATAACGTTTATACGCAACAAGAAAAATATCTATTTACGGAGAACTGAAGATTCCACGTACTGGAAAAATGCAGATAAATATAACTTTTTATAACTGTTAGTAATTAAAAGTACTTTGATTCCATTTCTTATTATAATATTCGTTGAATTCGCACTGCCGTTTACCAAATTGGGTGGTTTTCTGGCTTTACCCCAGTACCACACATATGTGTTTTCAACGTTGATTTTAGGTCCATTTCGTTGATCAACCGTTATCGGTTGAAAAAATTACGTTTATTTTTAAACCATATTTCAACAAAAACGTCATTGCGTTGATAAGACATTAATATAACGTGAATTCAATATGCTATTTTAAGCTATGGTATAGATTTTGTTTAACGTGTTTCTTACTAATGTTATGTAAAAAATATATATGTAATTAAAAACAAACCGAATGACACAAACTAATTTTTATATTCTCATGTGCACGTTGAAAACAGATTGAATTTAAAACTATATTTCAACGAAGATAAAATTTCGTTGATAGGGCGTTAATGTGACGTGTTTTCAACTTTCTTTTATAGTATGTTATACCTTTCGTTTCACACGTGTATTTCTAATTTAATTGCTTAAACATTATAATTAAAAGCAAATACAATCAAATTAACTACATTTTTCATATGCTCATTTGCATGTTGAAAACACATTGAATTTTAAACTATATTTCAACCAACATTTAATTTCCTTAATAGGGGATCTGAAGTGTTTTCAACTATGACATAGATTTCGCTTTATATGCATTTTTCTAA